>PNEQ01087412.1:0-18036 GCA_003012365.1 Medauroidea extradentata | reverse complement strand
GTGGTATTTTAATAACTTCCTCCGATTCATTCACCATGAACTTAAAAACACTAAAAACTTGTTCTCGGCATTGACTGCATAACTTTTCACTTTTTTGCACTTGACATTCCGTGTGTTCATTTTTGTTGGCTGTAAAATTACAATAAGTTGTGTTATACTGTTACTCACTATTAGAATGTACACATTCTTCCCGGCTGATTGTTTTACTCTAGACATTACACACTGTGGCCATAGTCAAAACTTAGTTTATTCTCCAAAAACAAGTTTTTTTTGTATCGCACCTTACAACTTTGAAACAAATTAGGCAACTGTCTGGTGGCAAGCTATATTCTCTTCCTCAAACACCCACCAAACCTCTCCGAAACCATCTCACCACCTAATGTTACCAATTCCTCTAAAATCTAATTCCACTCCCTGACTGAACTCCTAAGCATGTACTGTCTACCTAGTTCTTTTGCTTATCATCTGAATCATATTGCTGTTATTCACTCTTCCTTTATACTCCACTGTAGTTAATAGGCAACCTAACTTACTCCAGTCTCCCTCTCTGTACATCCTGACCAGCTCTTCCATACTTCTCCTTTCCTTCAACGAGTTCCATCCCAGTTCTTTCAACATCACTGATGGTCAAACGTTCCCTTCCCCTCTCCAGCCTGCCCCTGCTTTCTCCATTTATCCTTCATGCCCATCTTTATACTTTGTCTAGCTCCTGCATCTCTAATTCCATATACAGGTTCCATCCTGCTACCGCATACTGTATGTAACATTAGCAGTCACTACCAACACCCTTGCCCTTCTCCCTTCTAGACACCACTCTCTCTACCTGACTTCTAGTATCCTTGCAACAATATACCTAGGTACTTGTATTTGGATGCTTCATCTATCTCCTGTCCTTCCCATCTGTGTATGTCAGTACTCCTAACTTTCTTCTTTGTAAACCTAACAGTCTTTGTCAAGTTTATTTCAGTTTGTTCTCTTCAATGCACAATCATACCCTACCAATGTTATTCTGCAACTTGTTCCCTCCACTCATCTCTACATACAGCACAGTCATTGTAAAACAATCTCATTTTTCCATTCACCCCCAAACCAGTTGTGTTTGTCATTAAGCTAGGTCCTACCCCTAAAACTTGGAGTGTAGGCTATATCACATTAACCCACACCTACTAAAATTCTCTTAGAAACACTAAAGTCAACCAAAAGAAACAGGTTCTTACGAAAGCAACAGTCTATGTATTTTATTTATTTGTTTCTCATTCAATTGAGCCCACTTGTGTGGCTGTAGTCACAGGACTATGGAACATGTCAAGAATTTACATTTAGTTCTTATATAACATTTTCATACCAATCATATTTTGTTGACATGACTTGTCCAACATCTTATTGCAGAAATGTAAGCCTACACAAAAAGATCTGATGGATGAATATACTACATTATACTACTATACTTGAACTGATTAACCCTCACAGTATGTAGAAATACAAATTCAAGCCACTAGGCCTACATTCCTAGAATTTTATTCAGTTTCCACTTCCATGGCAAGTTCTAAAAGTAATCATTGTTACATTTTTCAGACACGCCTATTATTTTATTTAATTAATTATATTCGCACTACGACTTTACTTTGAACGAAGCATTATCATAACTCATTCATTTCTGGATTTATGTAATTATTTCTGTTGAGCCTGACTGAAAACTACTCTTTAGATTTTTTTCCTATTAATAAAAAACGATACAATTTACAAAATTAAATAATTAAAACAAAAAAATTAACAGATTACTTACCAGACATTACACTGTTGTGGCAGACAGACGTTCGTATGTAGGCCTACTTCACTATGCCAAAATACTTTTAAATTGTGTTGCCACTGTCTTCCTTTCTGAAGGTATACATCTGCATTTAAAAATAACGAAACAATTAATTCTCGTCTATGAAGATATGCAAGAACGAATTTAAGTGAAGTCAGTCAAACAATTGTGACTTCCCACTTGCACTTCACTAATTATTGCCACAGAATTATGGTGTACAATTTTACTGATTAAGTAATTTCCACGTAAATATATGCACGAGTTTGAATGAAGATGTCGCGAGCACGTTATGTAATGTTATGTGTTAAAAACATCTGGTAAAAGATAAACAAACAGAAGCCTCGCCCAAAGATATTCACAGCGCTGCAGCAATTCATTCAGCGGGGTCAGCAGCGCTGCATGTAGCGATCACTTGCAGCGCTGCCGCAGCGCTTTGCCCGCTGAAGGCGCCCAAGGCAGGAGACAACTGTAAAAAATAGGCTTGACTCAAACTTGGATCAAACTTACGAAATAGGGCTAGTAATGGCAAGCCTAAATCAAGTCAATTGCAGGCTTGCCGCAAGCTTGAATTCTATATGGGAGTTTTATGCACAATAGATGGGAATTTAAACATATTTTGAAGAATATAGCTGCACTATACTTACTTTATATGAAAGTAAATTGCAATACAAAATTGTCACTAGCAACAATTCAAGTTACTTGTGAAACAATTAAGCAACCGATAACATAAATTTGTTATAGCATTATTTAAACAAACTAATTTTTAAAGGTATTGCATATTAATACAAGTTGTTACTAAAGCCCAAGCTTTTCGCAGATACAATAAACAAACCACAA
This sequence comes from Medauroidea extradentata, assembly GCA_003012365.1. Classification (NCBI taxonomy): domain Eukaryota; kingdom Metazoa; phylum Arthropoda; class Insecta; order Phasmatodea; family Phasmatidae; genus Medauroidea; species Medauroidea extradentata. Next base: position 15,389 of record PNEQ01087412.1, on the reverse strand, counting down.
TTGAACAACTTCCTTGATCATAGACAACATGGCGACAATACCGCGATGTTACAGAGAGACATCATAGCCATGTATTGGAAACATTTCAAAAATTACATAATAGTAGTCACAATACCGATGCCGCAGTGACTTCTTGTTCAGGTCGAAATAGCAACGTGAGCAAAAGAGACCTCATAGCAACATCTCAGAAATGACAATACAGTAGTCACAACAGAGATGTTGCTGCGACGTCTTGATCAGGTCGAAATAGTGATGTGACCAAAACGGGACATTGTAACATCCCTGCAATGTCGCTGCGAACAAGTGTGCTGTAAGGGATGTGATGTAATATGATTATTTTTCTTTGTTTAGAGTATTGTAAAGCTATTCATAGTACTTTAACATTATTTTTATATATTTGCAAACATAATACACCTAAATTATGATTGCAATAGTTATCAGTTATGTGATGAAATATTATTAGCGATATTTGTTTAGAGTAATTTTTATACATTTACGAAAATACACCCAAACTATGTTGGTTAAACTTGTTGTTATAAGTTATGTGATGGAATATGATTTGTTTTCTTTGTTTAGGGTACCTTAAAGCTATTAATACTGCTTTAATGTAATTTGTATGCATTTAGAAACATAATACACCTAAAAATATCTTGTTATCAGTTATGAAGTTATGGGACGTGATCCTATGTTTAGAGTCACTTATAGCAATTCAAGTGCTTTAGTGTATGATGCATGTGTTAAAGAGTTTTATTTCTTTTACACTATAATGCAGGGATGTCATTTCCGGTTTTTCTAGGGGGGGGGGGGCAAGATTTTGTTTTCCGGCGACAGTGACCTTGTCGCATCTTTTTTATTAACTAAGCATGTATAAATTAGATACTTTAATAATAAAACTTCAGTTTTATGTACTTAAGTTAGCATTATTTTAATTTAAAAATACAAAAAAATATATTTATATACATAAAATTCTAAATCCAGGGGTGGCATTTGCCCCCCCCCTGTAGCCCTAAATGACGCCCCTGCTATAATGGTGTTGATTATTTGTCTAAGCTGTTGACTTAATGAACAAATTTGTCAAACACAGTGTGATAGCATTCTAAAAGGGCTTCAATCCAGCAAATCTGACTGATTTATACTTTGGCAGAATATTAGATCATATTTTAGTCACGAGAAACAATCGAGAATGCTATCAATTTTGATATACCAAAATTTCTGTTCTTAAACAGCATTGTACACAAAATTATACAGTTCTTACCAATTTTCTCAATAGTAGGGTTCCAGGACTAAGGCCCCCACAGTATGGACCGATTCATATATTTCTAACGTTTCCAAAGGAAGACTGTGAATCGCTTGGGTTACCATCAGCCCACATTGAAGGCGACACCACACCTTAACGTCTTCGACCATGTGGTCCCTGTGGAACACCAACAGGCATTATGGAACACACTCCACGAACAAAGCGATGTTTGTCAAGAGACGACTCACTGAACCATACAACAATTACAGAGCACAAAACACCCGATGAACATAACACGCCAGTGTGTAAACCACCCAGGCATTATAAAGTGTACCGTCGCCATCTAATCGAAGAGCATGTAACTGAGATAGTGAACGACTGTATCATCGAGCCTTCCGATAGTAATTACAAATTTTCAAATACTCTAGCACCTAAAAATATTGGCTCTTGGAGGTTCTGTGTAGACCTACACCCACTTTGAGAAAATAACCAAGAGTTCTGCAACACTGGCGATAAGCATCACTACTGCACTGATCATACTTGGCTCTGATAAAATCATGTCATCTTTCGACCTGCCCTCAGGATACTGACAGGTACCCATACCTCTGAAGGATAGCCATATGACTGCTTTCACCGTGCCAAATGGGAGGAGATTTAATGTCATGCCATTTAGTCTAAAGTGTGATTCTGCTATGTTTCAGGTCAACATGGTCCAAGTGTTGGATGGCTATAATGGTAAATTCGCCACTGCCTAACTCGACGATTTTTAAACTGGTTGGATACATTAGAAGAGCAATTACGATACTCAAGTGATTCGCTGTAGTTGGTCTTAATTCTCAAACCACAAGTGCAACATTGACAAGAGTGAGCAGGACTGCCACAGACCTAATGTCAACGACCAAGAGAATCGGCTGAGTCCGGAACATCTCTGACTCACTGAAGAATGGGAACACTCCTTCACAAGACAGCAACACCGAAAGTTTCTTGGGCTAATAAAATGGTGACACAGATGACTTTGCTAGTATTACTGCACTTCTCACAGCACTTATGTCTACAACCACTTAATTCCACAGGGTACCCCTCCTCCGATTAGATTTTTCATTCATTGAAGGGCAGTTTCCTAAACTGTCAACACCTTTCACACCATGACCCAATGAAATGCCTGTTTCTGCAAACAGGTAGTAGCTAGGAAGGCCTTGTTGATATACTCTACCAGATCAGCATTAATGGTGAATGCTCTATCCTAGAATATGGCAGTGCAAAGTTGGTTCAGGTTGAACAGCAGTATGATGTAAATGAGCGAGAGTGCCTGGTCATTGTGTAACGTTTTAAGAAATAATGGTTGTACCTGGAGTACAAAATGGTTTATACACCGTACGGACAGTCGCAGACTGGTACTTTTTCGCAATATGTGTGAAGCCATGAGTTGGCACACCAGGGGCCGGTTGCACCAACGAGCTGTCCAAACCAAGATTGTACGATCTTGGATCCGACCCGTTCTCTATTCCGATCCTAGTTCCAGTATAAACGTGTTGCACCAAGCAAAACTATCGAGTTCCGATCTTGGATTCCACGATCTTGTTTGTACTGTTGATAATCGATAGTTAAAATAAAAGGCGTGTTTCTATTGGTAGTTTAGTTTCGATATTTTAAAGAGAATATATTTTTTAATTGTGAAATTATGACTCTCGATGTTGGCTATTCTTATAATGAATGTTTATGTTTGTATTTAATATCTAGGTTGTAAGATTGTTACACAATGGATGATAATTTATCAGCAAATAAGAGTATTTTTACCGAAAAAGACAAACTATTAATTGTATATTTAGTAGAATAAAGATTGAGCTTTATTGAATGTAAAAGAACAAACGGAGCATTTTGCAAACAGAAAGAAGCGGCAATCAAATGGAGATGACAGTATTCCATTTTGTGCACCTATGTCCAATAATCTTTCAACATAATCATCGTCTCCACTTTCTGAATCTGATGAAAACATTATTACCGGTCATAACAGACAATCAGAAAATTAAAATTGTTTTCACACAATTCGAAAGCAGGCATAGAAGTAAATAAGGGTACTACTTTGCTTTATTTATCTCTGGATGGTAATTCGAACGCTCGATCTCGGATCGGAACCATCAAAATCGGTGGTTCGCAGCAAAGTTCCTATCAATCTCCAGTCATAGTCTGAACTCGAATGGTGCAACGAGAATGTATGTCCAATCGAAAATCAGATCTAGGTTCAGGAGACGAACTTCAATGGTGCAACCGGGCCCAGGTGATCCATGCTTGTAAACACATTTGACTTTGTTGAGGATCATGTGCCCAGTGTCAAGAATAAGCTAGCAGATGCACTCTCAAACTCTTTTGACCAGGACATAAGCATGAACAACCCAGACGAATGGAAAACTATGCTACCATCAGTCCACACGAGGGAAGTCAGTAATAATGCCCCTCTTATGCAGTTAAACCAACTCATAATTCCAGCGACCACACAAGATGAGTTACAGGCAGAGCAGCTCGATACATTTATCCTGGATGACAGCAACTGATTATGTATACTGGAGGGAAAATTTTGCTATGCACAGCACAGAAAACTGGAGAATGATGCATGAACACTTGGAAACCAGCACCACAGACCATGCAACCAGGTAAACGACCTACAGCGCTACCACTTCCTGCCAACAAGTCCTCTGGTATGCACATGTTGGCAACTTTGTGGGTAATCCTGTGTAAGACCAAACACTACACAATATTGCAAAGAGGTACAATAGCCCTAGCAACTCGAAAGATGTGCAGGAATACATCAGCAACTGAATTTTGTGCAACACCTTCAAGTCCCAGATATCGGAAGGTCAGCATCAATAAAAGCCCCACTTACCTTCCGAACCATTTTGACACAGAACAATTGACAACATTGGCCCTAATGCATGTAGTGCTTAGTTAAAGTGCATATACATTGTTACACCAACACCTATAAATTAGCAGAAGTTGATGCAGTCAGTTGTGCAGGGCAAATGTCGTTGCTAATGTCCTGGAGACTGAATTCTCTCTCAACTGTGGGGATTTCCTGGTCCTCCTATGTGACAATGGCAGCCAGTTTACCAGGCCTTGGTAAATAAACCTCTGCTAGAGGTGTAGAGTTGAACACCACACCACTGCTTTCTACCACCCAAAAGCTAACTCCAAAAGAGGGAAGGAAACAAAGATTTCAATACACATATTTGCCCACATTTAGAAGACGAATCCACCAGCTGGCCAAAACACATTCCAGCAGTGAAATTTTGTAATTTAACTGGCATTAATGATACTACAGGGAAAACACCAACAAAAGTGTTGCAAGGCCGAAATTTAGCCCACTCAGGTACACTAGCAACTCTGCTGACCAACAAAGAACCAGAACCACCATGTGAGAAACTGAGGCAAGATGTAAATCTTGGGGGTACGAGAAAAATAAGCTCGGTATGTATACACATTTGTTCCAACCTCATAGAACTCTTCCAAGGTACTCTGGCCAGGCGAACTTTTGTAAGTTCGATAACACCCACAGTATAACCACCAAAAGCGATTCAGCGCAGTCTAGCAGAAAAGTGGAGTGGTTCACATCAAGTAAGTACTCCCGAACCTAGGACCCAAATTTACAAGGTGAGAACAAGCAACAGATGGGTCACTAAAGTACATTGTGACCACATCCGACTGCTGGAAAGTGGTTGCGATGACGTAGAAGCTCCTTAGGCCAACAACTCAGGTCCAGCTACAGCCCTTAAGATGCAGAACTCTCCACCTTCGCACCCATCGATAATCCTGCCACAAGGAATTGAAGGGAAGGATGAAAAGAAAAACCCAATTACAACAAGCCCTGTGTCGTGCATCTGGTTGTAAAGGATGAAACCCTACTAGATGGCATAGTTAACTTCAATACATCCACATCCACTGATGGACCAGCACATGTCAGGAAAGACACAGAATCCTACACACAAAGTGAGCTACCAGCATTCATGGAAGTCAAGGAACTGGACATTGTTGTCACTGAACATGGCAGCTGGGAAGGCATCAGAAACAGTGCAACACTTGAAGAAGTCACGACTAGTGGACGCATGATGTGGTTTTTCTCCAACAGACAGGAAATAACTGCAAGAGTTACCTCCACTAGCACAACTTGTCACTATAGTGTTCGGCTTCAACATGCCCACTAATGAGAATGTCAGGGACATCAGGAGAATCAAGGGGAGTGACCATATGTGCCGCCAGCTGAAGAGACCAGCAGATCTAATGTCAAACCATCACCCGAAGCTAATCAACCGCCCACTGGGGGCCGATTAAATATCGCTTTTGAGAGCTGCAGCGCAAAATTTGCACCTGCATTGCATTGCTTTGGTATTAAATATACAAATACGCAGGTGCAAGTGGTCACGTGATGGCGCAAAGTGCCTGAAAATCTGCGACTAGCAAATGGCTCGACGCAAGTATATCTGTGCCCTTCGCGCATGCACATTGGGCAATTTTCGGGTGTGTGAAAGTGAATTAACATAAAAGTTGGTTATCTTTATGTGTATCCCGTGTTCTATGAACTTTAATTATTTACGTTTTCGTGTACACATTTCAGCTTTTAATAGTTACGAAGTACAGTAGAAGTACGAAACTGAAATATTTTTTTACTAAACAAGCAATTAAAAATGGTTAATGATTTATTATCCTTACAGCGGAATATATTTTGATGGCATTTTACCGTGGTACACAATGAGAAAATAGAGTTGGTTTTTATGATGAGGTTATTTGTACCCTTAAAAACTTTGCTTAAAACATTTATGCGAATGAAAATGTAAATAAATAGCGAATATGTTTTGCAAGTACCTGATTGGCTAATTGCTTGGAACAGTGACATTAAGGCCGTGTCCGAATTCGTAGGTATGTACTTCTGTACTTCTACCCCTGCGTACTTCACTTGCCCCGATCTATACTAGACGAATTCGGACGACCCTTGTTGGCTTTGTATTTTAAATGAATTAGCCAGAAGTATTCCTGAAAATTTTCATGAAATGTTATGATTTCGTCAGTGATGAATGACGGCGTAAAAGGTAACATCCGTCTTTCTTCGTAGAATATTCATGCGCAATGTAAAATAAAAAAAAAAAAAAAAAACATTAATGTGACATGACAAAATATGACTGCATACGAAATCATAACCTAGTTCCTAGCAGTGAGCATGATATACATTCGTTAATATAATTTATGTAATTAAAACCTAAGAATTTTTTATTTGTAATAGTTCTAGTAAATGATAATAGTTCTAGTTGTATGTACGTACTTACAAACAAACAGAGTCAAAACATCCATCTAGAAGTTTGTGCTTTGTTTATCACATTAACCTGCAAATACTAAACAACAAACTCCAAAAATTTAAGATGGCGACGCATGAAGGTCGTGAGGGGCGCGAGAAGTACACACATTCGTTCCCTTGCGTACTTACGTACTTCACTTCCAATTCGGACAGCCCTTGTGATGTCACTTCCGGGGGTAGGTGCACACAAGTATATACTTCAGGCGAGTTCGGACACGGCCTAACTCTCTATTATCAATGCTTGGATGGGTGGTTTCAACATCACATCTATCTCGCCGACTTGTTTCCACATTACACGTGCTTTATATTTAAGAGTGATGCTGTTGGGATTCTCTTTATTTCATAAAATGGGAGGGCTATCATTTTAGTTGTAAGTCTTTCGTGAGACTTGCTGTCTACACATATCACACCCTATCTGAGTGAACATTGAACTTACAATCGTCTATACCTAATTAAATTTATTGCAGTATAGTTGTACGAAAGCCACTCGTATTCACTACACATTAGCAATAAATTATTTATAAATAATCAACGTATCACGATTTGATAATTTACGACTCGCTGAAAGACGAATGCCACATGTACAGCCCACCTAGGTAATAGGCCTACACTCACAAATACCATGCCACACAAGTTAAAATAACTTACGTGAATTTCAAAACTAGGTCACTCAAATTAATACCAGTACAAATTTAAAATGTATGCATAATTTTTGCTCTAATCGCGTCACACATCTATCACTTTAGGCACTTTATTTTCCGTTAGCAACATAAAGTATGCAAAAACTGGTTACAGACGAAAATCACTCTGATGTATTCCAATTGTGTTACAAAAGTGCTACTCTCCATAAATATAGTACTTAATTATTCACGAACAATCTCATTCAATAAAAATGAACACACGCATTCACTACACTGAAACCACGACATTATATAAATTAATTTTTCAAACTTCAAAATGCAACTACGACACATACATGTATTATGAAAACTTTGTGACAATTTTCCTTCATAACTTTATATGAAACTACACTTCTTATATTCTTGTATAAGCACGAGAAAATAACACAATTTTAGGTTACCAAAAATATAACCAAAATATTACTTTTAGCGCGATAAATATTCACTGCAACATGGAAGTTATATCTGCATGTAAGCACGCAGGTGTGCAGACCGTTTTTGTCGTCATCGTGGCAGTGAGAAAGATGTTACAAATTTTCTGATTGGCTTGTGTGAGTTGGAGAGGGGAGGCAGTTGCGCCGAGCCAAAATAGGCTCCGCCCCTTGCGTCTTGCGTTTTCGAGTATATTTAATTCCAACTACGACTCGAGGTGCTGGTGCAGAGCAGATTTCCTTGTGTTGTGCTGCGTCTGTGCAAAACGCAAGTGGTGATATTTAATCGGCCCCCTGGACATGACAGGATTGGAACAGAATGACGTAAAAAAGTTAGCAGTCCTACTGATATTTGTATGTGTATCAGACACATACTCACAGCCAACCAGACCGAGAGGACGATAAGAAAGGAATAGATTCCAGCACAGCGAGACCATTTCTCCACCGCTCATGCCAACAACAACAGTCCTAAATACTGGACCATCACCAAGTGAAATCGCATGGTGAACAACTACCTTCATTGATACCTACAGCATAATGACTCCGAGACCACAATGGCACCATCGCACATTACCAATGGACTGCTGTCAGGCTTGTAGTCCACCAAAGCAGGACTATATCATGCTGAGAGTGCAGTGCAGGTGTGTTGGTGAACCTGCCAACCGTTACCAGCGCTGCCACGCCCACGAGCACCACAGTGCTGTGTGTCACAGGTGCATAGCACAATGTCAAAAGTACTCCCAAAAAGGGAGGCATTCGAGTCAAGCATTTGCCTCTGAGACCTTATTGATTGATCATGCCATTCTTTAGACTGTGTCACCAGATACATTGCCCAGTCTTCCCGACATCTTCTGTGGCTATACTCTCAGTACCGAGGCCACATGCAGCAACCAGTACACGTGCAAAGCTTTGTTTGATTTAAGCTAATGTAGCTACACCAGAAGAACCGTTTTTCATTCAATAGGATGTGACATCAAGTAATCATTACACTGAGTTTCGTTCAAGGTGATGCAAGTACTCCAGTGTATTTTTGCAGAAAAAATTATTCAAGGTCTGGAGGAGGTGTAGCCGGTGTAGTATATCTTGTAATAGCACATTGAAATAATCTTTAAAACAGACACAAATTATAGGCATTTTGCATTATATAGATGTTCGATGAAATATAATTCCGACAACAACTGAATGTCATCATACATTTAAAAAAGAAATTTTCTCGCACATAAACATGACTGTTTTAAAAAGTATTCCAATGTGGTATTATAAGATGAATTAAACATAAAATATCTTAATGTACGAATTATGAAATGCTGAGTTTATGTTACTACCATGACTTACTGCCACACAAATTTTAAATTCACCTATGAGACAAATGTATATTAATTTCAGTCATTTACACTTTTATTTTATGAACTTTTTAATTGGTCAGTCTTTTGACAAATATTTATACACTGACATGATCTGGGTGAGAACAAAGGGAGGAGGGGTGCTTTAGGACCATTAACAGTGCATGTGGGTTTTGGCAGGAAAACCAAATAATCAAACTGCCGGCTGTTCGGTGTATTGGAGTAGGGTAGGTCGTCGGTCTAACATAATGTGGCGAAATTTCTTCTGGATTCTCCACATCGATGTTGTGTTGATCCTATTAAATGAGGTAGTTGGTAGGTCTAGTTCCCTAAGTACCAAGAAATTGCCATGGGCGAAATATCTCACTCGCTGTTTAAATTACTGCGAATTATTATCAGTCATTCGAATAGAACAATGAAAGCACTATCATACTAACTAAGCATATCCCACTCAAGAAACTTGTGAATGGCTGAAGATGAGAAGTACGACATGGGTACACGTATGTGAACAATATTGCATGATGGAACTGAGCCTCTGGGCGACTGAGCTTGAAGGGGTTGTGATGGCACTACTATTGGACAATACAAATTAAATTACATGTTTCATTAAATTAAAATGAGTTTTGCATCTTAATGCACGAAAAAGCGAATGCTGGTCCAGGAGCCACTACTTTGTGTGGCCATACACTCTCACGCCAGGAACAAGATTGACTCGCCATGGCGGCCGCTATCGCTCGCTGGATACAAAATACAAATGAACACTTTTCTAAATTACCAAATTCTGCTAACTGGAAAAGGTTGTAAATTACATATTGAGGGAAATTACGTTTATATGCCTTCCGCACCAGTTAGCTGGTTAAACTGTCACTATGTCTGACCTGAAAATACATAATAAAAGATTACACATTACACATTCTGATCTATTAATATTTGCACTACACACTAATTTAAGTAAAAACACTTGGCCCACTCAGCATCAGCCTTTGTGCTGTCAGGTTATCACCCTGGGTCACTCCCATTACTCCAAAGTCATTTCGGCCTTTATTACCTGAATTTACTTCTGTTGATGTTACATGTGCTGTTAGTACTCAAAAATTTGGGAAGAATTCACTAAACAGAATGATGCAGGCTTTATGATCATATCATTCCAACACTGTGGGTTAACTATGATATTCATTCCAGCACTTTAGCAAGTATTGCATGTTGATGCAGTGATGGCCATAGGTGTGCACAGACATAAATTTTAGGTAGTGCCTAGACAGTTTGGGGGCTCCAAAATGCACCCATCCCCCTGTTAAAGTGGGAGGTGCGGGGGTCTTCCCCTGGGAAATTTTGGATTTTAAGATGCAAAATTAAGCTACTTTAACAGGTTTCCTGATAGAAGTACAATATTTTTGAAGACAGAACTTGGTAGGGGCAAGATAATGACGAAGATCGGCTTAGAACACTTTCCCTTTAAAACAGAGAGTATGGTGGCCCTCGCCTCCCACAGAAAATTTGTGGTTAAATGATGCCCTAAGCTTGAAAAAAATTAGTCATAGCTAGAGTATTAAGGCAAGGCCTCGTGCACCACCACTGAGTGAAGAAAAAAAATCTGGAATTATGTGTTCATGTATCCAAAAATGTGTTTATGTGGAATTTAGTCTTGAAGTTGGGACAGTAAAAAAACAAAACCACCAGACATACATATTTTACAAAGGCTTATGTTTTACTGATTAAGTTGAAGAGTTTTCAGGAATAATATTCTCTCTGTTACCCTCAATGACTAAGCTAATATTTTAAAAAGCATAGTTTTGTTAACAAGATTCTTTTTTTTAATGCGATACCTATGTATTTCAAATGAGGTCAGTATGTTTTCAGCCTAATTTTAAATATAAATACCTATTTAATTCCATTAAAAAAGATTTTACAACTAAAAACTAAATACTTAATATTAAGCACAAGTAAGTTCAGAACGATTTGAAAAACGAGAATCACACATCATATTAGGCCAACAAAATTAAAATCCAATAATTTCATAAATATTAAGGACATTTTAGGATAAGCACAGTGATGGTTTTAATTTTTAACACATTCATTCTGAAAATATTTAAGTTGTAGATGTAGATGCAATTGAAAACATCACAAAAATTAATCATTACTATGAAATATTGCTTATAATATTTTAAACAATTCCCATAACAAAAATGCAAGGACAAAGTTGCCGTACATAAATTCACGGTATGAAAGTAGAGACTTCTTTTATTTTCCATTTTGTTTCCAAAATGTTCTTTCACATTTATTGAGTCATCTCAAAGAATCGCCCTCCTTTCTCCTGGGACCAGTGTTTTAAATTCTTCTATGACTCTACAGTACTAAGCAATATTGCAGCAGTAATTTGTTGTTCCATAAAAGGCAACAACACATTATCAAGTCGATCCTGTGTCATTATTGATCTAAGTTTGGTTTTTACATTAACTAATTTGGAAAATGCTCTTTCAGCACCACAGCTTGTGACCCACATGATGCTGAACAGTTGAAGTACTAGTGAAATATTACGGTAAATTTCTTTATGGGTAGCATCTCCAAGCCAGTCAAGCCAAGTCGAAAGTTTTACTTGTTAACATTCCGATTTCAGTAACAATTAAATAAATGTTTCACCACACAAGTACACTATGTATTCACTTGCAGTCGCCCACGGTTTTCTTTGTTAAAGGTGCCTCTTAGCCATAGGCCATACCAGTGCCCGGCCCCCATGGGCGAGAAGAGAGATCATGCTCTACTATGCAGTGAACTTTGGCTAACAGTCAAGAGGAACCGCCCGAACCCTTTAACGGAACACTGAATTGCACCTCCATCCACCTTCCAAAGGAGGACAGGGGCTAGCGAGAGAGCCAAGGGCCACCCATCCCTGGTACTCGCCCTCTGACCTGCCCCCCCCCCGACTGATATCCACAGTTCAGTCCCCTCTTGGTTTGAGTCAGGGCCCATCTTACTCCTAACAGGCTCACCGGGCCTGCACCCGGACACTTTCGCAGCCAATCGTCGGTCTTTCTCAGGGGAAGGATCCCCTCCAGGCCTGCCCAGCATATAGGCAACCACCACCACTGCGAATCCAACCCAGACCAGACACGGCAGATAACCGTACCGTAGGGCTGACCTGGTCACCCGTAGTGCTACCTATTTTTAATTCATTTGTGGGTTTCCCAGCCTGACCTTCTGGGTACTTCAGATCACACAGGGTCCACCTTTCGACGGAGGACCCACCGGAGGTGGGGGACCACCCTTACAGCCGTACAGCTCGGGCGTGTTACCTGTTTCCCCAGACTGCATAAGGTTCGTCCATTTCCATTACCCTTGATCTCCCACTTGGAGATCTGGACTTTTGGTCCCCAACAGCCTGAGTGCTAGGTAGTCTAACGCCTCACCTAGTGGTTTCTCCTTGTTGCCATCTATCGGAGAATCCATCAAGGCAGATACCCCTTTCTCAGCTCTGAGGAGTCGAGATGCATAGGGCCCGCACGCCAGAGCCTGCATCGGTTCTAAGGTCCGGTAGCGCCACGAGGAGACTACAGATTGACTTGGGTGTGAGAGGTTTTTGTGTTGAGGGGTCACGGAAGCGTAAAGCTTGTACCAGAGGCCGAGGAACCAATCCCGGCATAGTGCCCACCAATACTCACAAGCCCGGGAGCAACATCAGCACCCTTGCGAGTGTGTATGTGGTTACTCCCTTCGGATACTAGAGCGTGGCACCGCTCCGACACCTCAAACAGGGAGATGCACGATCACCGTAGATTTCTCTAAGGCGAGAACACACCTTAACCACCTACATGCAAGTACAGAGAACACATGACACTGTGATAATTCGTTAAACTGGAGATAATTACTTCAGTCGGGAAAATACGTATTTCATTGTTACGAATTCCGCTGATAAAATATTGATTAATGAACAGTACCTCAACTCAACAGACACACACCCGGCCATTGTTCCACTCTGGCTTGGTACAGCTAGAGCAACTGGCATGGCCCAGCACATTAAGCAGCAGAAGCTCGGCACCTAGCACATCCTAGTCCCAGAGGGGTTCCTCAACCCTCAGAGCCCCGCCCACATGCCGCGCCACAGAGTCATTAAATGCACACAGAGCAGATGTGATAAATGTGCATTGTTGACGTTAATTTCGGTGTCTGTAGGTATGTGATGCTGGCCGACTGGCGTGTTTGATAGTAGGAAATGTAATTAAATATATTGCCGCGTTGCCGTGCGTTGTCGGTGAGTGGTGTTGCCATGGGCGCCAGCTTCCCCGGGATTTACCGGCCGGAGAGCATGAGAGGGGGTCGTTCGGCCGTCAGCCATAGGGGCACAGTAACGTAGCCGTACATGTCAAGACACAGGGGTATTCACTTCGTATGCGTATACATGGAATCCTAACTTTGTCAGTGCCAGGTTAGACGCTCAACACAGATCCCTCTTAAAGGCCTAGTGAGGTAAACACTTTCACAAGAATGTGGTCGAGACCAATGTTCAATTTCTTATTTACTTACGTAACACGATTTAAGTTGCACACGTGCGCCGCAGATTGCCCCGTACACATTGAGGTTCCCTGGCGGACACACACAGGATACAATTCACTAGGTTAACTTTACCTTATTCACTACACACAAATTATTAAAATGGAAAATATTACGTTACATGTTAAATTTACATTGGGATCTAGGGCTGCACGGCTCTGAGGTGAATAGCAAACGGTTCCGGTATGAATTGAGTCTATTGCAACTAAAAATCAGTAAGCCAACCTTGAAGACCTCAGAGCACGCGACACGCTTGCGCCCCGACCGAGCTCAATACCGAGACTGAGTTGCAAGATGGCGAGCACGTGGCGATCTCCCTCGTGCGCGCCACTCGCCAAATAAAAAATTTAAAAATAGCTTGAGATTGTTTTAGATGAAAGTACATACACAACATTGATGGAAATAATTAATAAAAATTTACTATGATGAAACACAGAGAATAGATGAACATTTTAGACACTCGAGGATGATAAAGTTGGTAGCAAAGATATTAATGAAACAATTACACAGCACTTGCGTTTGTCGGTACTTAATTGTTTTTGACGTGCCGACAGAACGCACACTAGAAAACCTTTTCACAAACTCTTTTCAAAACATAAAAACCTGACAACAAAAATTAAAGTACTGTCTTATATGTCTTTTGGCACGAGTATGCTGAAAATAACCACGTTACTACAGGAGAACTCTTAAGTCCCTTCCCGTTACACCGTCCCCACTTCAATTCCCTGTTGGGTCATTAAAACTGAAATGTTTGGAATGTTTATCATTACGCTGGTGTGCTACACTGCCAAGTTACAGAGTAAAACATACATGTCACTTACGTGGCTAATTTCTCCGTGAGGGGAGAGAGTTCGACTAAACGACCAATGGCCGGTGATACTACGAATGTCTTGTAATTTTTGTGATAATTAGTTTGTTCATTTGTCGTGTCGTTAATGAGTTACCTCTTGGTGAATTTTGCCACGTGGGTGGGCGTGATCCGATATGCGGATGTTGAGTTCCCGTTCCTACCTGGCTCATGATCCATGCACACGTCGTCGGGTGCACAGCTGACGTAGGGTGCGTGCGGCACTGTTGACGGTGATGGTGGTGCTGTAGGGACAAACGAGCTAGGGTGGTTGGCATCAATATTTCTTAGTATTTTTTATGCCCTACTCAAAGGGCCCATCCGAAAATTTAGGTAGGGCCTAGGCATCCAGAGTGCATCTTTCCCGGCATAAAAACTGGATTCTTGAACACAATTAGCGCGAGGTGTTTGCGCCTTGAATACGGTTGCATGTACTCGCAAACATTACAGGTACCTTGACGTGGCCCGCCGGCCACTGCCGACGGCCATAGCGACCCTTTGTCACCAGAAAGCCACCCGACGTCACTTCCGGCCCACACGGCCAGAATAAATTAAAACTGTTTAATCAATATTGCGGGCGAGGGAGACCAGCTAGGACGAAACTGACTTCACCACTGGGTTGGGGCGAATTTTGTGCACAAGGGACATTGGAGGGAACACGGAGCACGGCAGGATTAAAAAGATATTGACCGCTTAAAAGACACGTAACTTTGCCACGTGCTCGCAAAGCCCCGCTACAGACCCGGGAACCTGAACCCCCAATAATCCAGCAATTAATTCTAGTGTGTGGTGAATACGATAAGAACTTAATTACACATTTTTTAGCAATGACATTAATTCAGTAGTGATATGCAAAATTGACCCAGGTCAGGGACTGACCTGTCGCCAACCTGACAAAACCATATTTCCCCGTGTCGTAATTAACCCCTGGGAACTGCCATTAATTAACATTCTTAAGCAGG
>PNEQ01087411.1:0-18036 GCA_003012365.1 Medauroidea extradentata | reverse complement strand
AGCACCGTCACCAGGGTAAAAGTAGTTCCGACGCCTATGGAAAAACATTAGATTTTTAATTGCAGAAAATAGTTATAATGGAAGATTAAGGAAAACAGTATTTCAAAGTTCTAGACACCGACAAAAAATTAAATAAAAAATATACAATAACTTACATACAAGAAAAATACTTAAACCAAAGTACGAAAAGTTACTGTGCGATACAAGAAATCATATACCAAAGTTCAACACAGAAGAAAATGACTCAAACCAAATATGTAAAATGAAAAACAGTCTTTAAAAGTCTAACACATAAAATCCAACATGCAATATCCTAGAGGGAAGGTGAGAGAAAGAGAGAGAGTAGAGAACACAAGAGAATAAAGAGCACAAGAAGACATTTATTTCTAGAGGTAAAATAATACTACCGTACACTACTTATAAACACCTTATAGAAAAAAAAATATTCTAAGACCTACACGAGTGGAACATATTCAATGCCTTACGAGAATGCAACATACTAGGATAATTCCTAGCAGTGTACTATGGTACACGACAGACATACAAGGGAAAATAAGTGTTAGGTTAAAGGAAGAACAGAAACAAGGCTAGAAGTGTAACTTGTTAGAAGGACAGGCCAGGTTTAGTTAGGTTAGGTTAGGTGCGGTAGCACTCTTAATGGTGATACTTGAAAACAGAGACGGACTAAACCAGTAGTACATACAACATCAATGCTATCTAGCAGACGACAATAGAGAAAGAGAGGGAAAGAGAGAATAAGAGAGAGAGAGGGACGGAGAGAGTAAGAGAGGGAAGGAGAGAGGATGGGAGGGAGAGAAAAAAGGATAACATACGTAAAACACTTATACGAAAAGGAAAATATTTAAAGAACAGAAATAAAACATATAAAAAGTTGAGCACAAAACAAATTGACCATTCCTTCTACGCATAAGCAATAAAAAAAATATTATGTTGCATTTCAAGGTGAAACTTACATATATGAAAGTAACACCATAAATGTTAATAAATTAACCAAAAAAAGAGAAAAAAAAACTAACTCGCAGTCGAGCATGTGTAAAAGCTAAGACATGATAAAAAAAACTTAAAATTGATAAAACTGGTGAAAAAAATACTATTGGTCATACAAACAAAGGAAGAAGTATAAGGTTAAAGAAATAGACGGAGACAAGGTTAGATATGTAACATGGAAGGAGGTCAGGTTAGGTCAGGTTAAGTTATGATTTTAGCATTATAAACATATTAAATAAATGCCCTAGCCGTAACTTAAATTCTACCAAGCCCATACCAGTAGAATTCCTAGCAGTGTACTATGGTACAAGACAGACATACAAGGGAAAATAAGTGTTTGGTTAAAGGAAGAACAGAAACAAGGCTAGAAGTGTAACTTGTTAGAAGGATAGGTCAGGTTAAGTTAGGTTAGGTGCGGTAGCACTCTTAATGGTGATACTTGAAAACAGAGACGGACTAAACCAGTAGTACATACAACATCAATGCTATCTAGCAGACGACACTAGAACCAATACGACTGGTATAGCTACTAGCTCTTCTGGTGGAAAGACTCAGCACCAAAGTCTTAATAATCAAGGCCATCTAGGAGACGATCAGTAACTACTGGCAGCCCTACCTAGAGGACAACAATAAAACTAATTTAAAAAAAAAAACAAGAAAGAAGGTTGAGCAAATGAGGGTAGCTAGGTATCAAGACAACGGACATTGATCAAGATGGTTGGTGAACAGTCTGACAAGAAAGAGTATAAAAAGCAGAACAGATCCGGGATCCGGCTCCTAGGCTCCTGCAATAGAAGGAATTATACTACACTACTGTTGCTAATTTCATTCGGCACCACGCAACTAAGATTGCCGGTGTGTGACGTCAGACCAGAAACTTACCCAGACACGTAGCAGAAGCACGGGCGACAAGGGCTGAGATATGCAGCCGCGGGCGGCGTCAAATCTGGACGATGAATGTACCACTATATGACATTTATGGATTTCGTTGAATAAGAGATGTTTGTGTCATGTTCTATACGACGTAACTTTCCTATGACTACAACTCACATCGGAAATAAAAATTTACAAGGATACGTTTGATATTATCTGTATCTAGTGGGAATGGTAGAAGTGAAACAGAATTTGTAGCTACATCAGTGAATAAGTTATGATGAGATTTGTGCTCACGTTGAACAACTTCGACTAGTACTGCGGTAGCTTCACCTCTGTTGGCTACAGGTTCGCCGGTGATGACTACCACTACCGACATGACAATGACTATGACGGTGCATGGGACTTCATTGTCAAAACTGGTAATATATATGACTGGGTCAACGAAGCATAGATGATGCTTCTGTTACGAGGCCTTAGTGATCACGTTGACTACACGAAGTTGATGAGTGCAATAAACTATGGTTTTTTGTTGCTTATTCAGGCAATTTATGGACATGACTTTGATTATTTTAAAGTGAAGAATTGATATATTTTCAAGGGATGTGGTTTTTGTTTTACAAGGGATGCGGTGATAGTTTTACTAGTAGTTAATTATAGACTATATGCAAATAAATTGTGATGATTCGGGAATCAAGAATTTGATTTAGCTTGGTAGTTTGACGAGAGTAATTATTACGATTTAAATACTTCATTCGTGTATAAAAGTAAAGACAGTTTATAAAATAGTAATATATGAAACTGAAATAGCTGTTCTGGTATGGAAGCTGCCCAGTGATATGAGATTTGATGATGTTATTTGCATAGCTGTGAGATGTATGTATATGTAACTGCTCCCTAAGCAGAGACAATTTCATACCTGCGTATATGTACTGTAGAAAAGTGTGATTATCAGTTCGGACAGGTTCTGACAGGACAGTTGGAGAGTGATGGTAGAGTTTAAGGGGGCGGCATATGTTGCGGTTGGTAGTTTTGGTGCGGGATGTAGGGGTGTTGCGTTTAGCATTAGTAGTATGAATATGAAATTATATGTCAGTTTCTTCAATGGGGTGGTGTATGCTATGTTTGAAAGTAGTCGAAGATTCATGCATATGTAATATGTAATAATTTATTATTTTTTAAACCGTTTTATTGATTTTATAAGAAATTTAAATAAGTGTACATAGTTTGGCAGGAGTGTGAGTGTAGACGTTGAGTTCTGTAGGAAATAAAGTTAGGGTAGTTATAATAAAAATATTTATCACAAAGTTTTTTAATAATTGATTGATTGATTTTATTGGGGATTGATCGGATATAGCTAAGGAGGAAGTGATAATAAGCAGTATTGATGAATGGCATTTAGATACAGTTTATAAATTATTAAAAAAAAAATTATATTAATTTTGAAATTGATGAACAATACGTAATCTCAATCGATGGTCATTACTTCTTACGGTAGTATACCTGCTATGTGAAGATATAGCTATCATGCTCTTTTAGTGAGAATTATAAAGGAAAAAAATTTATTAGATGAAGAATAAGAAAGTGGTGATAATGTATGGGAAGGAGAGGGAGGGGGAAATTCATCACGTTACTAATGGCCAATTAAAATAAAGGAACGGGTAGGGGAAGAGGGTGAGCTAGTTTGAGCGGGTTATAACACGAGTGTTAGTGGGAGGGGAAATTAGGGGAAAGGAGGGAAGCAATTTCATTACATGACTAACAGCCAATCAAAATTAAGGAAAGGGTTAGGCAGGGAAGTGAGTGGTGAGGGGAGATAAATTAATATATACATGGAAAAAGTGGTGGGAGAGTCTGTCGTTGGAGATCGTCCGGGTTAGAAGTGTCGGTATTTGTTTGAATTAAATATTTTTCATACAAGTTTTTTATTACTATGTTTTAACATAAAAAGAATTTTATTAAAATTTTATTTATTAAATATGTGCGGGGTTATAATGGAATGCGTAATCGAAAAATTTTCGGAAGCTTTGGAAAAAACCCCAAAATGGCATTCGGATACAAGATGGCTTCCGGAAACATGATGGGGTCCAGAAACATGATGGTGGTAGACTAATATTGTTTTCGGGGATTTTCGGAATTTTTTTGGAATTTTTGGAGTTTTATGAATTTTTTGGAATTTTTGGAGTTTTCGTAATTTTTGATATTTTTTAGAATTGTAGAATATTTTTGGAAATCTTTAATTTTTTATTCTTTTTTAATATTTGAAATTTTGGAAAATTTTGATAATTTGACACTTAAGGTCAAGTTCGGGGTAATGGTTAAAGGTCAAGGTCATCCAACATAGCGGGGGCGCCACACTCGGCCGGTCGCCACACTCCGACTCCTGTCCTATAACCGCCATAACTATACTACTGAACTTTATTGATATTGTGCAGTCCCTCGATCAATCATTACGAAGAAATTGGCATGGTATGCAGCCTAAAATACATTCTTAGCATCATTAGTGTTGTCAATGCGAAAAAAAACCCTTGGTTAGGAAAATTTATGTGAATTTTATGAGTTCCTCCCAATATACTTGAATACGCTTTTAAAGTCCCAGTACTTATATAGTTCAGTAAGCAAATAAAGGCTTCATTGTCTGAATGTTTAGTGAATTATGGGGAATATGTAAAAATGCATAATAATTACAAATATATATTTTTATTTGGACGCAACTAACGCCATGAAAAAAAATTGCGATGGCCCTATAGTAAAAAAACTTTAAAACAACTACTAACTTTCTTCCAAATGTCATGCTTTTATTATTACGTGAGCAATATTTACATCATTCTGAATTAATAACAGAACACATACGCAAGTCGCCAGTTCCTACCGATTTCCTTCAACATGCAAATGACGATGTCAACGGTGATGTTACAGAGTCACCTAGTAAACTTACCGCCAATAACTGATAAAGGGCAAATCAAACACTAGTGCAACGAAACTGTGTGTGACTGGCGTTACACGAGGAAAAGGACTTCAGTTTCAGCATAGCATCCACTCTTATGACTTTGTTAAGACATGTAATAGAGGAACACAATATAATGTTGTGCGTACGAACTATTAAGCCTTGTCGTCGTATTGTTGCGCATACACAAATGAAGAGTCAAACGGTTTAGATAGTTTAGTACCAGTCAAACACTGGTATTGACTGCGTAATCAATTTTCAATAAAATTAAGGTACGAGATTTTAACAAACTGGCCACGTAATTACCATGATTTAAAAATAATAACTGTTTCCAATCCACTTCTGACACCGATGTTATAAGTTTTTTTTTCTGAGCGCAGATAGTTTTGTTTCGGATGAAGAACACAGTAAATTTGATAAAATTGGTAAATGAAATTGCCTATTATATAAAAAATCTTACAAAATTATTTGCGTCAACATATAACACTTATTTGTCTACAACTGACATTTATACGAATTAATTTTTAGAAATTAAGTTTTACACTAAATACACTTAATACCTACACGGTAAAAATTCGGTAATTTTTCTAGGTTTTTACGTGTAATTTTCAAAAACATTACATTTTGCGTAACTGTATAGAAATGTTTCTATAAGAGGAACTACGGCTACAATTTCCTGTTAAAAACGGTTAAGTTTACAAGTTTATAATCTAAAACCTTACAATTTGAAATGAAAATTTTCCAATACGTGTAAAAATACCATCGATTTAGTGCCATTTCTCCAAATTGCATGGTTTTATACAGGATCCTGAATATTATAACGCAAACATGTCAGTTAAATATGAGTTGTTACATCGAGTAATTTTACAATTGTAACAATTATGTAAATTTTTATTTAAATGTGTACTATAAAATTTTCAACGTGGCGTAATTTTTCCTAATGGCGTAGGACATCCTCGGTTTTTACGGCACTGTCGGTGTAAAAACGCAATTATATCAGTTAATTTGTTAAACTGTAAAGTTGAGTAACTTGCTATCAGTAACTATGAAAATTTTCATTTTGATGTTTAGTAGTAAATAATTTGTTTAGAGGAAACTTACCAACACATGTCTCGGAAAACTTCACATATGCAGTCAAATTTTAGATGACGCTACAATTAATACATTAAAAATATCTTAACTTTACTACTAAATATTCAATCTTTGAAGATAAATAAGTAGCTTCATTAGCAATGGCTGAAATATTACTTATTCATGTATAGGAGTTTTTCTCCTAATTTGTACAAACACATACATTTTAATGTAAAACTTTCTGTAACACAGTTAAAAGCATATAATATAAAGTATAACTATTTCAACTGCGTGACGACTACGTAGCTACGAGGATTTTCATTTATTGGTAAAATTAAATATAATGTATGCAATTGTAAAAGTTATAGTAAGAGCGTGTAATAACTTTAGGTTAGATTTCAGAGGTGAGATGTAGGATAGGGTCCATCAATTTAATTTCTCAGCGAACACTAAATTAAACTTGGTAATTTTCAAACAAAATGATAGCTTACATTTAATAATGTTACCGACTAGTTAACAACAATAAAGATTATTCAATATAAATAATTTATAGCATGTTACGCGTAACGTTGTGGTATTGTGGTTAGAGCGAAGTTTTAGATCAAGAGGCACTTGTTCGAATCCCCATAAGATCTGGCGATATTTTCGTTTGATTAAAACATTTCTTTGTGAATTCAACCATAAATAAAGCAAAGAAACTGTCACGAAAATAAGAAAGTCTGCACTTACGAAATACTGTTTTTTAAAAATTGTGCTTGAAACCTACTATAGTAAATTTAAAAAAAAAATCCACTTGAGAAAATACGCTTTCTTTACGCAGTTATATATTTTTAACCGCCGATTAATAAGATGTATTGCACGCTTGGCGGCTACGTCTGTCTGTCTGTGGGTTCGTAGCTCCCGAAAGGATAAAACGTTCTCAATGTTATTTGTTTTATTTGAAAAATAGGAATGGGTTTTAGCTGCGTTTGATGAAAATCAGTCCAGCTGTTGAATAATTATGAACTATTTTCTGTATTAGTGTTAGAATTTCATAGACGTTATTATAATTGAATGTTAAAAATACTTATATAGATACTTTGTTTGCTCGATGCACCACAGAGGGATTATTATTCTTAGTGCACCACACCATCCTGCAGCATGGCTGAGCGGGTTACACGTGCTTTCTTAGATGTTGACAACTGTTTAATTAAAAATGGTTCATATAGGGTCTATGGCAGTGTTTCAGCTACAGCAAATATAATTTTTACTAAATTTCTATTTTGTACAAGCATAAAAGTTTGAAGAGCTAAAACTAAAGCATTGATTAAAATTTTTAATTAAATCCCCGACACATAACGATCTGTTAATTTTTTACCCTTAAATGCACTGGGGAGACCACAATGTACACAAAGTAGGTAGTTAAAATTAGTGAATTGAAACAGAACAAAACGAACTAACAAGACCAAATCCACCAAAAGATATATCAATACAAATATTGTCACGAAACGATACCTTATAATGTCGTTTGCCTTAAAGTCATTTACTTAAATTCACTTGTCCTAAAGACCTTTTACCTGAATTTCAGTCGCCCTAAAGTCACTAGCCCTAAAGTAATTTATTCTAAAGTAATTTTACTTGCTCTTAAGTCAATGACCCAGAAGTTACTATCCCTAAGTCAATAGCCTTAAAGTAGTTCCCCCTAAAGTCAGTATCCTCTTGCCACAGACATTGTGTACAAATTTGCATAAATTGTTTTAGTGTAGCATTCATGCACTACAAAAACAGTTAACTATAGACTGTCTTTCGCACAAAAATAAATCCTTAAATTACAGAAGTCACTTAATGCTAATAATGTCTTCGTGCAAATGCTCATCTGTTTCATACATACAAATGTAACACTCAAAATGTATCGAAATCTTTCGCCGTTTCATAATCTTTGTCACTGCACTGCCGCCACACGCTTACCAGTGTGTTGCTCTCGCGTCACATTTTGCCCCATTCGCCACGTTTTATTTTTCTAGCTACCGCCATTGTGGTCTCTCGACTCTTCCCGCTCACAGGTCAAGCACTCTTTTTCCTTTGGGTAGCAGGTATCTTGCACTGACCATATGCCGCAATCACTGCCTGAGTGACATCGACTAGTGTTTGTTACGCTGATGTCAGTCTTGGAGCTGCGTTTTTGTGACCTGCATCTGTGGCACGCTCAGCTGCGGAGCCGCACACAGCTACCAGGAAAGTCGCTGTAGAAGCTGTGATAGGACATCGTGAGGCTGGCCACTAATCACTGAATAGGTATCCCAAAAAAAAAAATGTTCCGCGATGTCAGATATCCTGGGCCCGCTGTCAAACACCGAGAGAGAAAATTGAAATTGTTTTGTGGCTGAAGACTTATTGCTCGTAACCATTCCAATCCTAAACTAAGAAATATGTGCAGTAGATGACAACCTTGTAAATCACGATGAACTTGTAAATCACATATAGAGATTTGGGGTGCCTCTTGAGCTCCATTTATTCAATGATGGCCTTTTATGACCACATATTCAGGAGATGAGGAATATACGAACCACGTGACTGCACCCCTAGTCAGATTTGCTGGTTGAAGCTTCAACCACACTCTAGGAGAGTAACTGTAAATATTTGTCATGGTAAATCCAAGACCAGTGTTCTATAAAATGTACTTAATTTTTATCGCTTATAGTTTTGAAGTTCACTAATCTACAACGGTAACATATTAAAGATTTATATGTCGTTCACTCCAAATTAATTTTTTCCTTTTACCCTGATTCATTTACTATCGTCAATGTGTTTTGCTCACTGCTATGACAGGTATTGATGTAAAATAACTGCCAGTAAACATGTTTCCAAAATGGCAACGTGAACAACGCAATGTTGCAGAACATCTGGACTAGACTGTCTAAAGAATAATTAGGTAATCTGCAGCAGCAGACAAGATGGAATGAAGAAGTTACTAGCCTCCAAAGAAATGAACTATTTAAACCACATTATTTTTAACCTCTCTATTAAATGATACCTCGCATAGGGGAACTCAACACCAGTGCGAATAGTGTAGTGGGACTAGCCAGAATTTTGAAGATGTATATAACAAAATTGTGCCTTCTATCAAGGTAATCAATAAGATACAATCAATAATATGTTCACGTTTAGTATTATGCAATATGCAATGTCTCAGTCACAATTAAAAAATAAATAATCACTCTACAAATTCATGTCAACTTGCCAGTTGCCAGTGCTCATTGCAGCATTTTTGTCAGTACCAGTTGTTTTCTCACATGGATTTTAGTCCTAACGTTGACAAAACTCCTATTCGTTTGTGGCATTTCGATTTAGTGTCTACATGACTTTACATCAATTTCCTCATTGTTATAATAATGTTTATTTAAAATTTTGTTCCCTTACCTATTTGATAACCTTTTTAATTTTTTGTAGCGGAAAATTGCATCGACCTTGGAAGCACTAGTGCATTTTGTCTTGTGTTGAATTAAGCAGCAGAAAGAGTGTTGCTTCCATGCTCAAGAGTACAATCGGAAGACACATGTAGATGTGTTGTGTGAAACATTATTGTTAATGCATGCAGGCTCACTGACAAGTGGGACAATGGGGCAAATGCATGGGGACCCGAAACCAAAAGGAGCCCGAGGCCAATTGAATTAATAAAATTATTTTC
Organism: Medauroidea extradentata; assembly: GCA_003012365.1. NCBI lineage: Eukaryota > Metazoa > Arthropoda > Insecta > Phasmatodea > Phasmatidae > Medauroidea > Medauroidea extradentata. Next base: position 8,470 of record PNEQ01087411.1, on the reverse strand, counting down.
TCAGATATTTCCAAAACTGGCAATCTCCATCAGAACTTGTTTGTGCGAAATCGAAGAAGACTATTGACTCATTACCACGTAGTGACACACAAAATGTTACATTGCAGAAATTTTAAAAAATTTAATCAATCATTGATAGAAGCGTAGCAAATCATATTTCATTACCTCGTCAATTATTTAAACTTAAATTTTGAACTTGAATTGATTTGGAAATGTCAATGTAACTTTGCCACATATGGAACGAAATTGATTGGAAATGCTTAGTTTTATATTTATCTATAGAACAAATAATACACTGTGGTACATTGCCCATTGTAACATTTTGCATACGTAATTAGTAAATATATAATTATTGGTCATTTATGGTCAAAAATGTGTGATTGTCTTAAAATACATAACAACAATTCAACTGAATACTATAAACTGCTAATCCAATAATGTATTATAATTTAGAAAACATAAAACTTATCACACAACTAATATTTGACTATGAATATAACACCACGCTGTTAGGTTTACTGCTGTTTAACAAAGATAAACACACCAAAAAATATTGTTTCTGGCAGATGTAATACAAATAATTAAACTGTGAAACATGGACTAAACACTGTAGCAGCGTTTCACTTCTGTTTGTGAAGAAGTTTACACTACAAAAATTAAGCAGCATCCCTTACCACAAACTCACAGCCTTCATCTTTATACATGTTTAAATGCTTCAGGCCCTGCCAATTGGCACTAACATGTTTTAGCAAATTTTTAACATATCTTATTTTAAGTGGGTTGACTTGAATATCTTGTTTAACCACGAGACACGCCTTTTAAAGTTTAATATCTTTCACTGTTGTCTTGTAGACGCAGAGGTTTGTGTAATAATGCTTCTCTCCACATACTAAAAAAGGCTGTTACAACCCTTGTTCTTGATAAGGAAACCCCGTTTAGAGGCAGCAAATTCAAAATGACTATGCCGCTGTCCCGTCAGTGTAGTGACATCGCGAGCAACGGCTTTCCAATCATTTAACAAACATTATGTTCCAACATGAATGGTACACCCCTGATCAGCAAAAATTTTAGCAAATTCCATCAGGTCGTAAGTTACCAGATGAGAATGTATTTGTTTCTCTATTTTGCTATATACTCTGTCTGGTAGTACGAAATAATGACCGACCATAGGAAAACTTGTTTCCACTTTTTGAACACTTGGTGGGACCATGTTAGTAAACCTGTGTAAAGAATGGTAACCATCGTAGTGTTCTTGTATTGGCCACCGCATCCATCCGCAAAGTACGGATATTAGTATAGCCAATATTACATAGGTTGTGACACACTGAAGATAAACGTCTTTTGAGCCTTTTGAATATTCGGATTCATTCCAATTGGTAAAGAGTAACTATATCTATCTTAAATTGAACTCTTGAATGACATTTTATAATAGTAAAACTATACTCGTACTGCTGACGGTTGTTAAAGCCTAGGCGGCCTAATCTGACACTCGTGGCAAAATTTGCTTTTTCTGGCAATCAATGGACATTGTCAGTAAACCATCTCTGGTACGTCTAAGCATTTATTAAAATGCTTTTGCTTTTAACCCATGTTTCTCTGTTGTGTAATCAGTTCATTTTTCTTTCTAAAATTGATTTTTATCCTCAAATCTGTCTATTAGTTCAATACACAAAGAACATGCATCTGTCGCAGGTCTATACCCAGTGCTGTGGAATTTTTAAAATACAGAATGAAAATAACTTGGATTTACTGACAGGTCAGGATTCTTGTTTTCCTTGAGAAACATCCATCATATTTTTTATTAAATACTGAGATAACTGCTTATGTAGATTTGCTCCTGAGTTTTACTTCTACAATAATGAACTTCAGAAGCTTTGAATTTCTCAATAAATTCTGAGTTTCTATGTACCATACAAATAAAAAAAAAAGGTACTTATTCTACATAAATATATAACTAACTATTTTGGTACTGCTAATTGACTGACCAAATACGACAGTGTCGCACAATGGAATGTTTTCGAACCAACGTTTTGAAGCAGACGGCCGTCTGGAAGTAACACTGGAATTGCATTACAATTTTTTCATTGACTATTACAGCTTTTGAAACTATCTATGTTTTGTTCACTACATTACACATAAAACTTAGATTTTTCTAAAAAGATATATATATATATATATATATATATATATATATATATTCGAGATGACCGGTATTGAAAATTCACGGCTCATTTGTGTTTCTATTTTCTATCATTAGTTACACAAAAATTGTATTATTAATTTACATAGTTAAAATAATAGACGGAAAAAGTGTGGCTTCGGAATCTTATTAGGCCCCAAAGATTTACTTGCATTGTGAACTGGAAATCGTATAGATGGCCCTGGATGCATATTGCAGCAACATGCTTCGGTTGACTTACATCATTGACGATCTGGTAGGCCTACGTAGCTGCATACTTAAGTTCTCGTTCGAGATTCATCACAAGTAGAATATAGTTTACAGATTTTTTAGTTGTCACCATAGCAGTTAATAAAATAAACACAATCTCTGAAATTTAATATACTAATAATATGTATGAAAACAGTCCTGACACATTTGATAACGCAAGTATTTTTCTGTTAAATGGCCTCTGTCATTTCAAATGGACGGCTTTTATATAAAAATAACCAAGCGACATATCCTTTAAATTGAGAAAGCAGCTTGTAAAATTAAGTAGATTGTGTGGTGGTTGGTTCAGTGCATTGCAGAAGGTAGCACAGGGCACATGGCACTTCGTTATATTTATGTAAGCAACATTTAAGGGTTTGTTGTGTACTTGGTGTACATAATTGAATCAGTCAAAAATTTCGCTTAGTTCCATGTATATTAAAGCCGCCCAAGTCGTTTGAAGTTAACATTTGTCAATATTATCGATGCATGATCATTTGGTAATGTTAGTAACGTCAGAAATGGAAATAATATAGCTGTGTTACACTTTAAGCTATACTGTCAATGAAATCAATAATTAAAAGTATTTAGTTACTGTAAGATCGACATTGTTACACACATAGAATGTTAACTTACTGAAAGCCTTGAATTTGACTTGCAGTTATAAACTTGCCTCTGAGAGTCTTGTTTTTGACTTGAAGATTTCCCAGATAACGTATAAACTTATAGCAACATAAATTTGACTTAGGCAGCAAGCTTGCTCTTAAGACTTACGACGAGCCTGCGACAAGCTTGCATTTTTGCTTATGTGACTTGATACAAGTCTGGTTCAGGGTTGTATGATGACTGCATTTTATTTTTATTTTGTATTCTTGCTCGTGAGACTTCCTGAAAGTGTTCATTGAGTTAGTTTAAACTAGATTTAACTTGATTTTCGCATGTATCTGTAAATTACTATGCCCATTACAGTGTTAGTTTATTTTAAGTGATTGTTTTACAAAAACATTTACGATATAATGTATACTATGTTTTGTATAACTTTGGAAAAATTAGACAGCTACTTATGGGCAGTTACAGTTAATATTTTTTACACATGGCACAATGCAAAACAAAATTTACAGTACAGATTGTGAAATGAACATCTATGTTACATTTTAGAACTAAAAATATCTTGCATTGGAATACATGTTACAAAATATTAAAAATTACTGCCTATGTGTAGCTGTCAAATTTTACCAAAGTTTGGCGAAACAACTATTTAACCAAATATAGAAAATTTTAACTATTTCAAACAAATTGTTATTTGGAAATTTGGAAACAGCATATCAACAACAAAGTTCAATATCTAATAAAGAAATCGAACACCATTACATCCACAAGTTTTTGCCGTTGTTTCGTGGTAAACATGCCAACCCAGCAATCTAAATGTCGCAGGTCGAATCCCAGCAAATTGGAACGTTTTATGCTTAGTGACCGAATTTAGAGTCTTTAAATATTCAATATTATAAATGAATTATTTAATGAACACTAAATTATAATGAAAAACGAATAATTTTGATGTCAGTACGCAGGCTTGCGAAGTCAACTTGCATCAAGATTGCCGCACGCTTGATCCCAGCTTGCAGCAAGCTTATTTCAAGCTAGCATCGCTGTCTTGGTATTCAGTGCAAGCTAAAATTAAGCTTACAAACTAAGCTTGCAGCAACTTATTTAAGAGACAACTAGTAAACCTTCTGAGCTATATGCAAGCTTTTTGGCTTAAATTTCATGCTTGCTGCAAGCCTATTGACTAATTTTAGCAAATCTGCTGCAAGCTTATTCTGCTATCTTGACAGTTATTTCTTCGTCAGAGGTTTAAATTTTACTGACAGTTTCTTCTACATTAATAAACTTACCGGCATTGTTTAATGTTTTGAAACTAAAACAGCTTTAAAAAGTACCCCATAAATTATTTCGATGTAATTGGAGATTATGATATCGAATACTTCGAAAATATCTAATATTTTGGTAATTACTAAGATCTACGTTTAAGCAAAGATTTTCGATATTATGTAAAATTTAAGTAATATGTGCCATTTATAATGTTGATTAAATTGGTTCATGCACAGTATTATAGTTTGTTATTCTATCCATATTTACTAATACGGACCTGAAAATTTCGCGTTTTGTTTTGAGCACAGGCTATAATTCAAACAAGTGTAAGTAACATCAGCCAATGTGCAGCTGCTGTCTGCTTAAGTGCACGATTATTTTTGCAGTCTAGCCTGTAGGTCAGTGAACCCGATAATTTTCAGGTCTCTACTTGTAAATACATGTAAGCTCCCAGTCAGTACCTGATTCAACGTAAACTTACTTGTGAATATATCCATGCATTTTATACAGGTAGCATAAAATAAATTAATTACCATCTAAGAACTACAAGGAACGATATATAAGTGCATGTGTTGCAATAATGAGTTCCTTTCTTCAAGTATATGGTAACGAGACAGTACTCGATCACACGCGGATGACGCGGGGAGCGACGCCAACTACTCACATTTCCTCTACAACTAATCCAGCACTATACGTGGTGCTGCCTCTGTCACCCTCACTCTGACGTCACTCCGGACAGGTCGGAAGGTGAGTACAAGCCGATACCGTTAAGCCGTCTTTGTAAAACACGTGGCAAGGCCAACTTCATTGTTTAGGTTTGGCCTAACACCGGTAAGTGTTGTGGCTCTCATCGCGGAATTTTACGAATGATCTAGGCGGTGTCACTGCCCAGCATAGCTAAAGCTCGCAGTGACCGAACAAAAGGTGATAGTTTATGATGTTTAGCCTGTGCGTAAAAGTGGCGGAGACGACCTCGCTAGCGGAGAAAATGGTGCCAATGACGACGACGGTGACAAGGACCGGCTCCGGATCAGTGCGTATGGCAGCGGAACAGTTGAAACGTGTTTAGGCGTGGCATTTGTGTACATGGAATGAACGATCAGACGAGACTCTTAGGTATGAAAAAGTTCAGGAACGAGACATTTTAAGTGAACAGTGGCATCCTGAGAGAGAGAGATTTTGTCAGCGCTCAACATCGAGGTATTTAGCGCTGGTGAGGTGTAACATGATGTGAATATGGGGCATCACCGAAATTAAAGGGCGGGGGAAACTGGAGATCGCCGAGAAAGAACGCCGACCAGCGGCATCGTCCGGTACGATTCCCACTTGCGAAAATCCAGGGCCGATCCCGCCAGGAATCGAACCAGGATCGTCTTGGTGGGAGGCGAATGGTCTGTCCATTCGGCCACCGCGGCCCCTCCACATCCTGAGAAATGGCTTGTGTGAGAAACACAGACATTGACTGTTTACTTACTAGAGATATAAGTTTTCCCTCTCGAATGTACCAGTCCCCGTCTAGGACGATTAAATTGTAACAGTATTTGCACATAAACTCAATTAAAGTGACATATTCTCGTGAGTGAGAGACTTTGGTCAGCGCTCAACATCGAGGTCTTTAGCGCTATTGAGGAGATGACGTGGGATGATTATGGAGCAGAGCCGAAATGAAGGCGCGTAGGAAACGGGCGATCCCCAAGAAAACCCGCCTACCAGTGGCATCGTCCGACACGATTCCCACATACGGGAATCGAACCCGGATCGCCTCGGTGGGAGGAGAACTCAACATCTAGGTATTTAGCGGTGGTGATGGGTGACACGATATGAGTGTGAATTAGCGCCGAGATGAAGGGGTGTGGGAAACGGGAGATACCCGACCAGCTACATCGTTCGGCACAATTCCCACATGCGAAAATCCGGGGCCCGACCTCCCTGGGAATCTATCCTATAATGGAATGGAAAGTGGAAAGTGGGTAGCTGTAATGTGGGCGCGGCCAAGCACTGACTGCGTTAACGTACACGTACACATATTACGTACATCATGCACTTAGAGGAACTTACAAAACTTAATGTTACAACACAGAAAATCTTATACTTATTAAGAAGACTTGCACATATAACTGTATTGAGATAGTTCTAAATGTAAACTGGACGTAAAAATTCTAATATTGGTACTTAAGATGAGGTAGTTAGTTGCCAAAGTATGCTGAACTATGTAGTCTCATGTTTTATTGAAGCTGATAAGTAGCACATTACTTTTATAAAACTAGTAATATATAGACTGTTTATACACCACATCACTGGATGCATTGTAGTAGTGCTGCCCCCTTTATTTCCCCTAAAGTCCACAAATTAGTTCGCTAATAACACTGTCTTTGTTTTCAATACTATGGTCATTCGCAAACTTTATAGGTCTTCTCCTCCCTCGAGTATATATTTTTGCAAGTGTTCATCACAAACCCAAAGGCCTAATGTGGAGCATATTTCTATTAACACTGAGTACGGACATTGATACGAAACAGCGCTAGACCGCAAGTGTGGCTTCTCACGCCACCTCCCTCTCTCCACCAGCACATTCAGCGGACTCGAGGGATTTGTGGTTAGCGAAGTTTGTTCAAACACCTGTTAACTTTACGGTCGGCTGGATATACCACTAAGCTTGGACACAGAAATTAGTTATATGAGTATGGTGGCGCGGTGGCTATATACAACGCTCGTAGTGATTGATCGGAGAGTGGTTGCGTGAAAACGTCAGTGGAGCAATCTCGGTGATGCAGACGAAGACGTTAGCGGAGACAACGGCAGCGGCAAGGAGCGACGCACTGAAAGTCGGCAGTTCGGCAAATGACATTCTATGATAAAATGTGTGTAATATTATAGTAGATATTACTGTATCTAGATTTGTCATTTACTATAAGACTCTATTACAAATATGTATTGAACTTATTCAAAAGTAAGGTTCGTTTTCTTAAACACATATGTTTTCTTATTTATTGAAATGTCTTAAAATATAATTTTCCATTTTTGACGTAATGACGATTTGGGTGGCGTGTATAAAATTACTACGTCATGATTTCCAATTGTAATACTCCAAATCACTCCCAGAATATGGAATGTATCTGGTTTTTATGTTAAATACAATGTAAATATAAGAAAACACTTTATGCTAAGTGGACATATATTTTAATATTTACACGCTACATTATTTCCTCAATCATTGTCGGACATTATGCAAATATTTATTGTTATGTATATGAAGATATAATTTTTTTAGTAGACATGTGTACATTCTGACCTGGGTGTATATTTAATGCGCTGCAATTAATTTAACGGAATGTGTTGTTTATTTAACGGTAATGTTGATAGTTCATATTTTAATTCGAATGTGTTTTCTTCTAACACTAATAAGGTTTTCGCATTAGTAATCAATATTTGGCACAAATTACAATGGAATTGTCAATAAGGTAAATTTTGCTTGATTTTAACATTTATCCTCTGAGGAAAATGCCTCGCAACTCCTTTGTTTTGAGTTACTTACATAGCGAAGTGGCGCAACGGTAAAACGTTGGACTCGCATTTGGGATGACCTGGGTTCGATCCCCGGCTCCAGCCATCTTGATTTAGCTTTTCCATGGTTTCTCGAAATAGCTCGACGCAAATGCGATTATGGTTCCTTAACAAAGGCCATGGGTGACTCGTCTCCGCGTTTCTGTTGTTGTACTAATTTGTGAGTCACCGTTTCTAATGACTTCGATGTCGACGAGACTTAAAGCCCACTTACCTAATCTGCCTTGACTTTTTTTAACCATGGTCTCTCTAAACTTGTTAATACTCTTCTCACATGAGAAATTTGAAAACTAGGCAAACTTAGACCGTACAGACAACAGGGGGTAGTACTTGCAACATTATTTCAAGTTTATTGCCTAAATTTGTTTATTGTACACCTATGTGGTCAGTAGTATGATTATGGCGGCTCCAGCACAGGAGCCGGAGTGAGGATTTCTGCCGAGTGAGGATTTGTCCGCCATGTTGTGACGTCATGTCCCCGGCCGCCATGTTGGATGACCTTGACCTTTAACCTTGACCCTGACCTTGACCTTGAGTGTCAAATTACCAAAATTTTCCAAAATTTCGAAAATTTCAAAAAAATTTCAAAAATTCTAAATTTTCCAA
>PNEQ01087410.1:0-18041 GCA_003012365.1 Medauroidea extradentata | reverse complement strand
GCGAACTTGGCCGCTTATTGGCTGCCCGAGGCTGTAGACTCCAGCCCCGTGTCTGTTTGGCTCCTGCATGTTACTACAGGTTTCCTATTGGCCTGGCTGCCGACTAGCAGAGCAGCTACCTCACGCTGATTGGCAGTAGGTGTTTCCGCCATGTTGCTGGCCAGGGAAGCCATTTTGCTGGCGTGTGTGACTGAGTTCGTCTTCCTGCCGACTATTTCACTTCTGTATTCCTAAATATTCTGTGACTGTGGAGTGCCAGTAGGTCGTTGAACCCGCGAGATTTCGATATCTCTATTTGTTATGATCGACACAGGCAAATTATGTACGAGTTCTCAATTAGCATAAGACCACAGAATATTTAGGAATACAGAAGTGAAATAGCCGGTAGGACAGCGAACTCAGTCACACAAGCAAGCAAAATGGCTTCCCTGGCCAGTAACATGGCGGAGACGCCTATTACCTATCAGCGAAGGTGGCTGCCCTGCTAGCCGGCAGCCGGGCCAATAGGAAACCTGCCGTAACATGCAGGAGCCAAGCATAGAAGGGGCTGGTATCAACAACCTCGTACAGCCAATAAGCGGCGAAGTTCACCCGTATCAAATAAGCCGCCACTTCATTTCACGTCTGTATTACTACTTGGTCTGTGATAAGACAGAGCGGCTGATGTGCACGGGAGGTTTTAAAACAAGCTGGTTTAAGAATATTTTTCTGTAAAATCAGGTTTCACTACCTGCAGGTCGTTGAACCAACGAACTTCACCATTGAGAGACCTGGCGCATGAGCCGGATTGTAGCGTACCAGGTTTGATATTATCTACGCGAATTCGCTTGACTTATCAGCAATATGTTAATCTACTAGCACAGGCACTTGCAATTATGCTTTTATAATTTTAATAATGCGACACGTTTGTACGATAAGTGGGCTTTACGTTTCGTCAACAGGGAGGTCATTATAGACGGTGACACAACTTTGTACAACGACAGCAGCTGGGAGAGGAGTCGGCCATGGCCTTTATATGGCATATGCCTTGTTGAAGAGACAATTTTGATAATACAATTAGAATAAACGTTATGGCTCAAGAACTGAAAATACAGTAAAAATGTGTTCGTCAGTTATGTTTAAAATGGTCTTTAACACGACGACTAATTTCGCCAAGACATGAAGTACTGTGATTTTAGAAAATTATGTAACTTACGAATTTTTTGTTATATGAATTGTTGGTCGAAATCGTATGGTTTCTTCTCTTTAAAAAAATGCTACCATGGCTAAACCCACTTTAAACAAATTTGCCAAACATATTTAAGTGATATCAGCTCTTGTTGAAGGCGATGCTCTCTTGTTTACACTGTTTTTGCGTTAGTAATTTTTTTTAAGGACGTTGGTTCCTTAAAAATTCCAAATGTTATATTTGTGCCAAACACTGGTCAACTTTTACACATCAGATGACATGCCATTTTCCCAAATAAAAAAATTAGGTCCCATAGTTTTAGCATAATCACCTATCAAAGTTGCAAAATGGCAGTTGCGGTGTAGCCAAAATAATAAAAAATAATTAACTTGCAGAAACAAGATAATTCATATTAATTCTCAATGATGTGAGCTACTTCAAGACACTTTTGTGAACACAAAGCGATACGTTTTTGTATTTTAAAAAATTGATGAAGATGAGTAAATTTTTGCATAACTTTGACTTTTAGCTACTACTGAAATTTTCAAAAACTAACTTTTGTCAACCATGTCATTAAATGCATTGGTACACTGACTATCAGTTACTGTAATTTTGAATTTATTAGTTAATTACTTTTTTTTATTTTGGCTACACCGCAATAGCCAATTTGTGACTTTGATGAGTGATTATGCAAAAACTATGGGGCCTAAATTTTTTTATTTTGGGAAATGACGTGTTATCTGATATACAAAAGTTGAACAGTGTTTGGCACAAATATAAAAAAAAAAAATTAAATTTTATGGGTCCAACGCCCTTAAGCCTAAACTAGAGCAAATGTCAAAAATATGTTTGGCAGTTTTGTTTAAAATGGTTTTTGCCGTTTTTTTTTCAAAACGAGAAATTTTAAGTTTTTGACAAAAAAGTCTGTTAACCAAAATTTCGTTAGTTACATAATTAGCTAAAACCAGAATAGCCTATTTACTGCCTTGAAACAATCAGCCAACGTGGATGAGAGGATTTTTAACAAAGCTACCGGACAGGTATTTGTTATTTGCTCTCTCTAGGTGTACAAATTAATAATGCTAAAAAAAAGTAGAAACAAGATAGTGTGGCCTTAAAGGCTTTTTCCTTAGTTTTTTTTTCAGACTGGTCCCAATAACGGAAATATTTTTTAAACAAAAATTTTGAAAAAAAAAAAAAATTAGAATATACACAAAATACTGCGGATGCGTTTTTAAAAATAATGTACCATTCGTCAGAAAAAAAAAATATATATAGCTTCTTTTTGGCTTATTTTCACGACAAAAAACCGCTCAGTATATTGCTACAAAAAATTCAGCTACAAATTATGACATATCAGTGTCACTCAAAACTGTGGAGAAAAATTTTGATATGAGTCTTAGGTAGCAATAACAAAAAATATTTTCGAAATCACTGAAAAACTAAGGAACAAGCCTTTAAGAGGGCGTAGTACATAATTCAACGCTAAAAACTTTAATCTACAACTGTAGGTTTCTTGAAGCCAATTTGACAAAATTAAACAATAGCAATCCTAGACAACAGTTTTAGCCAACGTTTTAAACAAAATTGTTTCCAGTGTTACGAACTAGTGAGGCACAATCTCTGACGCCGGAACCTCGTGCATTTAGCTGCGGCGCAAGAGATCACGCGTAACGAATTAGTAATTTTGGATAAATATTTGCTAATAAAGTTGGCAAGTACCATTATCTAGGATTGTCATTGAGTGTTTTATGCATATTGGCTTCGACAAAAGCGTAGAAATCGATTGATGATTTCAGCGTTTATTTATCTGCCACGCACTCTTAATGAGCGCATAATGAGCCGAGGCGAGACGGGAGCAACGGTGAATGGTCTATAAATCCAAGATGGCACGGTCCGTACCACCGTAAAGTCAACCCGAGGCGGAGTGCCCGGGGCAGGACTAAAAATACGAGGTCACACGAGTGGCGGTGGTCCCAGCTGTAGACCATTAACGCGACATTTACATAACCGGTCCGCTCGGCAGAGGCAGCCGACGTCGACCTGTGAAGTCGCCTCGTCGCCCCGGCTAGTCTATACTACCGGAAATTCTCACGAGGTCGTTGCAGACGATGCACCTCCTGGAGCACTGCACCGACTTGCTACTGCACTGGCCATGCCGCCGAGCTGTGTGCGCGACTTCAGCTGGTATCAGAGACAGATCTAGGCTTTCCTTCGGTCGGGGCAAGAACTGTGACTTACCCCCCCCCCCTCCATTCCTTCCCCCTTTTCCCGTCAGTCCAATGAACCTAAAATTAATATACGTATCTTGCATACGTTGTTTTGTGCTCGCGTAAATAGCAGTATAACATTATAATAGACATACATAAAATCTTTTCTTACTAGCTACCAATATCAGTGTTTTAATTGTGGATTCTAGTTAAAAATATTGCATTATAATATTTATTAGTGTTCAAGGTTAATAACAATACAAAAATACAAAACTAGTAAAAGTCTAAACATTGGTAGATATCGTATAATTGTTTTTTTTTTTTTACTCTCGTTTAGATTTCGTTCCCAAGTAAAAATTTTCGGCACCACCTTCTAACCCGGCGCCCGGGGCAGTCTGCCCCCCCCCCTTCCCCCCTAGATCCACCACTGGTTAGACCCAGTTGTACGGTTGTATCTGGTTCCTGCTGCGTGCACCGAGATTGTACGGTACTGAGCAAACACCAGCTTACCTTGCGAATCTTCACCACACGCCACTGAATGTCACGTACAAGCAAGTTGAATGTTATTATTGGCTGTGCACTTTAAATTGATCACCCTTCAACATTTGTAATAACAAAAAATGTTATATTATTGGGGGGGGGGGCGGGGCGGCAAAGGTGATTAGTAGGGCCACGATTTTGTCGCGAAAAGATTTTTGCCCCACTTTGTTTCAGTGTCTCTCGTGTACATCGGCACTTCTGTTTCAAGGTTATTGGCAGCGTGTCTTTGTTCAGACACGTTTCTCATTTGACTGCACCAATCAGAATAAGATTATTGTGAGTCTGTACGTCTATAATTTGCCAAGGCCAGTGAGAGTAAAATCGTCCAACCACAGACGATGTAGCAGAGCTGCAGGTGTGCACATGACGCATCGAAACCAAATGTTGCAAAAATCTTTTCGCCATAAAATCGTGGCTCTAGTGATTAGTTTTCAGTGTGGTGAATCGTTTAACCAGGTTTTTAGTTTCGTGGAAATTTTCACGTCGAAAATATTAGAGACGAATGCAAAATATAGCCGAAAGAAAAATTTAAGCAGTGTTCACTTTGTCCTGAACAGTCTATAGTTTAACGAGGGTCCACTTTCGCCGCTAGTCGCTCATTTGGAGAGAGCTTCGTTCTTCGGCAATGTTCGGTTTTACACAAGAAGTTCTCTCCATTAGCGGCAGCTTGAAATATCACCCTTAGCGACACCAGTGTTACTAGCGGCGGAATATTTTCCATGACAGTTGCTGCCCTTTAGCGAGTGTATTGTTGGAACTAGCTGGCCGCAGAATAGTTATGAATACAGACGTGAAACACGGAAATTCTTGGAACCAAACATTCAGGTCAGTGAACCCGCCAAATTGTCCGATCTCTATATAAGGCATGTTTTACAGTGGGACGCAAGCGTACACAAATACGCATGAGGAAACGCAAGAGAGCTGGTCAACTCCCAACTCTTACGTATCCGCACTTGCGTGTAGCCAATAGCAATAGAACATTTCGTGTTTCGCCACCATTTTAGTTTACATAATTTTTACACATTGAGTGTTCACGGTTAACAATAAAATTCACTTCTGTGAATTGTATGTACAATTAATATTTGTTACTAAAAGACTATGGAACACTTTTCGTGCAGCAAAATGCGAAAAATTAAACGTACTAAAAATAAATTATTCGTAAAATATTGTCTAAATTTTATTCGGTTAGAATTATGTGGCCGTTAGAATTTATATTTCCATAGAAAACAAGTACATTGTCTTGCAATACTATTTATAATATTCTAAACTATGTACAAATGTGAAGTAAATGTTTCACTAATGTCGGGAATTTACTTGAGAAATGCTTTTTAGTTTCATAGGTTGCAAGTCCGTACGTTTATGTATGCGTTTCCAAGCATTGTAGAATAGAAAGTTTGTTTCACTCCGTGTGATAGTTTCGTTTGCGTGTTACGCATCTGCTTTTTTACACTTGCATTTCGCTGTAGAACGGGCCTAATAGTTATCAACGTTATTCCCTGCAGGAGTATGGACGATAGAGCAACTTTCCATCAGCCGGCCTGATTGGCACGAAGCTGGTGTCCTGGCGTCCTGCCTCTAGTCGTGTCGTGAGGGGCGTACCATCCCATGACCTGCCCCACTTGCCCACATCCCCTTGCCTCTCTTCCTGAACAATGTCCCCACCCCTCTCTCTGCTCCTCTCCAACCTCAGCTGCAGTGCGCTCCTGTCTCGCATATATGTTAAAGTCTATATCCCTCCTGCATGTTGATATATTTGTATGGACCTGAACAATTCGCGTTGTCTTTATCGCACACGCTAGAATTCCAGCGAATGTAAGTTCGTGTCATTTTCGCAATTGACCGTTGACTTATTTGACATCCGCTGGAAGTCTCTTGGCCGATAATAAAAATATATACCTTAACGTGCCCTATACCTAGAGCGGGTGATTTTTGGTGAAAAGAATCATGCAACATTTTGTAACAATCATGGCCGTCTTTAGTAGAAGGCCGGAGTCTTGAATGTGGCAACACTGCATCGGGGGCCTGCTTCTTGTCACTTCTCGGCCGCCACGCTAGTCTCTGCAACGTGTATAGATCAACGAGCTATATAGTTAACATAGAGGGGCGGAAACGCTTCCAAAGTGAAGCCCAATAACTCCACTATATTCCCGCTAAACACAGGAAAAAATGTCAACAGTTATTGTAATATATTATACTTTAATAATGTTTAAATTAGCATAACCGCTCTCGTCTCTCGACCGGATATAAGTCTCCGCCATTTTATCTAGGGTCAAAATACCACGTTCAATTGGTCTTCACCTCAGAGCCTTGGATATTGCTGTTTCCGCCCCTCTGTGTTTACTATTTAGCTCGTTGGTATAGATGCAGCTTTAGTGACGCGTACACGTCTACACTGACTAGGGCAGCCAACGAGCGACCGGCAGTAGGCCTCCGATGCAGCGTTGCCACATTCAAGTCTCCGGCCTTCTATTAAGACGGCCATATGTATCAATGCATGACGCTCACATCTACACCTCTGCTTCGTGGCTATTAGCAGAGTGTATTTGTGTAGAGGCGTGGCTGATTCGACTGAGCCAATGAGAATAAGGTAACTGCAACAGCACACGTCTGTGATTCGCGGGTAGATCCCAAGACGTTGAGAGTTAAGAACAGCCAATCACTGACCATGAAGCACAACTGCAGATGTGCACATGAAGCATTGAAACAAAATGTTGCATAATTCTTCATAATTCTTTTCATCAAAAATCCCCAGCTCTATCCATACCACAGTATCGGCGAGCAGCTAATGAGCAATTGTTGTCGACTTGAGTTCACGGATATTCTTGGAGGCTAGTCTACAGGAACCCGCGAAATTTTCCGGTCTCTATTTATTGGTAGAGACACGGAAACTTCGCGGGTTCAACGACCTGCAGGCTAGATTCCACAGTCCCGTGTACACTGTGTCTTCAGATACGTCTTCATTGGCTGCGGCTCCGTGAGTGGACAATTTGTACGTCCGGAAATATAGCGTGGGAGTAGTGAGTTTTCATGTGGGGCTCCTATTGGTTCAGATTTCTGAAGGACGAGTTTCATAAACAGTGCGCCAATCATAAAAGTAACGCACATGTATACGAGATGAAGATCTAACGTCTCCTGTGACTAATTCGCGAAATTTTAGGGTGTCTATTTATTGGTAGTGACAGGAAGCTTTCGCAAAAAGATGTCTTCCCCACTTTGTTCCAGTGCCTTACATGCACACCTGCAGCTCTGCTTCATGATTATTGGCAGAGTGGTTTTGTGCAAGAATTGTAATTCATTTGACTGTGCCAATCAATACTCGGGTAACTGCGACACAACGCTGGGTGTTAAGGTATCCAATCACTGACCACAAAGCAGAGATGCAGGTGTGCACGGAAGGCGTTGAGACAGAGTGGTACGCAAATACTTTCCCGAAAAATTCCCTGTCCCTGTTTACTGGTTCTCCTTGACTACTCTTTGTTTCACGACCGAAAATTCCAAAATTAACACAATGGAATCAGCTATTGATCTTATCTTTCAGTAGACGTATAAAAAGTGAACTAGGGACTTATAATTATGTGTTTTTTAAAATGTAATTTAACATACTTGATAGAGCCACGATTTTATGGCGAAAAGATTTTTGCAACATTTGGTTTCGATGCGTCATGTGCACACCTGCAGCTCTGCCACATCGTCTGTGGTTGGGTGATTTTACTCTCACTGGCCTTGGCCTTTTATGAAATAGTGTTAGGTTTGTAGACGATACTTGCGAGTACAGTTTCCTCTTACAAAAAAATTTCAGCTCTCATAGTTTTCTCATAACGGTGCGTCAAATTGAAACTTTGCATGTTACGCTGCCATGCAAATAGTGAAATTTAATTGACTTACTTAGGTAAAATAATCCACAATTAACTAACATTCAACGAGCTATATAATAAAAAAATTTGGTAGACTCATAACGCTTTATTTTGAATTTTTAAAAAAATCGTAAAAGTACAGTGGAAAAGTTGCACATTCAGCAATTTATTTAATGCAAAATAGTTGATTGGAAGTTTTTTATTGTTTTGTTACATAGTTCATGACATCTTATTCCGTTGTGAATTATTTCACTTAAGTAAGTCAATTTATTTTCATTATTTGCATGGCAAAGTAACATGCAAATTAAGGCTTCGGCGCATCGTTATGAGATTGATATGTTCCCACAAAATATTTTCGCGATATACCATCATCTCTAACTACTATATGTAGGCATTTTGCGAAATAATGCACCGTTAGTACAAAAAAAAAGGTTTTACTTGATTTTGGCTTATTTTTATAACAAAATTGATGATACTTTGGGTACAGAAATCTGGAAAACTATGGGGCTTATTGTTAAAAAAAAATTAGGTACAAATATTGATATATTAGTAACAAAACAATGCAGGGATTCTTCAATATGAACATTATCTTTCTTTAAAAATACATTAATTTTTTCAAAAGCCAATGTAAAACTACGGGGCGTGTCCTTCATGGCGTTCAATTGCGATGACATAGATTTAGACAGCATACTCAATATTTCTATTTACTGAACTGACTAATGGGTTATTTTCTGTAATGACTGTACAAATATTTATATTATTTTCCTTCACTTGCGGTGATGTTACAACTATTCATTGATGTGTTTAAAGGAGTTCAATAATTATTGTGCAACTAGTGAAATTAGCGAATAATTTTTGTTTTATTAATTTTGTAATTTAAGTGTTTATTGTAGTTATAGTTTTACTTATGTTAATCACAAGTATGTTATTTAATTCCGGTTAAGTGTAAGAGAAGGAGGAAACACATAATAAATAAAAAACCAGTGTTAGTTTTGTAGGCAATACTTGTGTGTAAAGCCTAAAAAACAACTTAAGCTCTCATGGTTTTCTCATAACGATGCGCAACGCATTTCAAGCGCAGGTAGGGAGTGTGTGGTAGATAAATAAACGCTGAAAACATCAACTGATTTCTACGCTTTTTCGAAGCCAATGTGGATAAAATACTCAATGACAATCCTAGATAATGGTATTTGCCAACTTTACGAGTAAACATTTATCCAGAATTACTCATTCGTCACGCGTTATCTCTTGCGCCGCAGTTAAATACATGAGGTTCCGGCGTCAGAGATTGTGCCTCAGAAGTTCGTAACACTGGAAACAATTTCCTTTAAAACGTAGGCTAAAACTATTGTCTAGGATTGCTATTGTTAAATTTTCGCAAATTGGCTTCAAAAACGTACAGTTATAAAAGAATGCTTTTAGCGTTGAGTTATGTACCACGCCCTCTTAAAATAAGTTGTGGCCAGCCTATTATATGCTTGAAGTCCTCTATATCCGGCAGTGTGTGTAGTGATGGCGTGTATACCTTAGAAATGAACTGTTGAAAAAAATTACTAGGAATACTTCCGTTATTACCATAAAACTATGTAAGCTAATGAAAAAGCAGTACGGTGAGGTAAATAAATAAATTTATTTTATATAGCCTCCGTGAGTATGAAAATCGTTCGTAATAATTATTTTAATATTGAGTTAAAACACTTCTGTTATACGATAGCTGGAGAATGGTTGGTTGGCATAGATGTCGTAAGAATAGTTCTTCTGTGTATTATTAACAACGGCTAAGATATTGAAAGTCGTTCCATGGAGTATGTACTGTACATAATGTGTTCATTTTCAGGAAATGAAATAAAATATATATTTACAATTAGCATATATTACAATATTTTAGATGTGACGTAGTAGTGGCGGATGGACAATGTACGTCGGCTTGCAGTGCAGCTGCCAGCCTGGCAATGTTTTTGTTGACATATGGCGGAAGGATACATAGTTGGTGTTAAAACAGATACTAGGTAGATGCAGGGCTTCCAGAGTGTATCACGTTACCGTACGGCAGGTTGTGATGTGTGGTTGTTACTTCTTGTTGCAGAAGGCTCAGCACACACATGGAGGGCGTGGATAGTCTGGAAGACGCCAGGGCAGTCATCAAGGAGCTGAGGGAGAGATATCGCGCACAGTCGCACCAACTGCTCGCTTGGCGCAGGAGGGTCAAGGCACAGGTATGCTACTGGTTAAACGCCATTTCACACCATCAAATAATTATTGAATTTTTTCTTGACGATTCAAGAAATCCAATAAACATTTAGTGCTTTTATAGTAAAAATTCCGGACTGGACTGAACTTGGACTGGCTTCAACATGGAGAGAACCTAAAGTGAAAGTGGACAGAAATGCGTTTACAGTAAAATATTCGATCCAGATTGACATGTAAACATGGACTGAATCTGTATACAGAGACATCTCTTTGCAAAACACTGAACTACGGAACAATTGCCAGTCAAAAAAAGCAAGAGGTAAATATTTGCTAGATATTTTGTTTGAATTTATTCGTAGAGATATTGATTTTGATATATTTGGAACTTTCAATTAATTTTATAACATAAAACAGCTGCATTAAGCTAGCCCAGGACGATTCAAACCTCTTGCATAACAAAATAAACAATTCAATATGGCGACCGCTTCGGTTTCGTTCAGTTCAGTCCGATGGATGTTTACAGTAAACGTTTCAATCTAGATTGTACAGTCTAGTCCACCTTGCCGACTGGACTGTATTACTCACTACACTCCTACCTCAGTCCAGCAGGAACGTGTTTAAACTAAAATTTGAATCTAGATTCTTCAGTCCACTCCTAGTTAAATCCGGATTGAGTAGTTACTCTAAACGCAGTAACTGAAGGTAACACTTGGCCAGTTAAGGCCATTTCACACTATCAAATTTTGCTTCAATTTTCTTTCAAATTTATTGAGGTCATAACATAACATAACCGCGGCTTTTCCAATTTATTGAAAGTCTTACATTTCGTCAAAGATGTTCATTTCTATAAACCTTTACATACTCCTTGGTTCTATCGAGACGTGGTGTTGTACAACCTCTATGAGCCCAGGAGGTTAACATTTTATTTGTAAATTAGATTTCATTAATAATTTCGACGTTATGTAGCGCAGCTTTTTGTAGCTCCGGTCAATTACTCGGGAGCTTCTGGGCTCAAATTTCGTGAAAGGTTGTACAAACGTGGAATTCTTACACACAATAACTTCAAGGCAAATTAAATTAGTTCAATTTGGACGTCGTTCAAAAGTGGTAAAATTGGTTGTCTGTAAAGTCGGTTTACTGACGATAGTTGAACGTGACAACGTATGCACTTGATACTCGATCAAAACATGTAAATGTACTATAGTATAGCAGCTGTCCACGCAGACGCATCGCTCACTCAAGTAGGAGAGAGACGGATGTCGAACGCTGCCGAACGCAAAGGCCGATTATACTTCTTTGTCGCTCGTTCCGCGCTCTCGCTTGCACTTCAAGCCTTACATGGAACGCCTCAGAGCGAGGTAACGCCGCATGAGTCATGTTTTTTCGTGCGTGCAGCCGGCTCTATCGAATTATAAGACGTTGTCACGTCAAAAATGGAAAATGCAGTCCACTATCCACTGAAGTCCCTCGACAGCATTAGCCTACATATATTATCTCACTAGCTTCAAGGTTTGGACACCAAACACGTTTATATTTCTGCATAACTCTTTACCGCCAAAAACTCCTTAATGCCACGTAACTTCAAGTGAAGGCTTTGAAAAACAAACATGTTATTGAGGGTGTTCATAATTTGTATTTATATGAAATATTGTTAGTTTTGTAGACGATACTCGTGAGTGCAGTTTCCTCTTACGAAACAATTTTAACTCTCATAGTTTTCTAATAAAAGTGCGTCAAAGCCAAAATTTGCATGTTCTGCTGCCATGCAAATAGTGAAAACCAATCAATCTACTTAAATGAACTA
The DNA here is from genome assembly GCA_003012365.1 of Medauroidea extradentata. NCBI lineage: Eukaryota > Metazoa > Arthropoda > Insecta > Phasmatodea > Phasmatidae > Medauroidea > Medauroidea extradentata. The sequence continues at coordinate 6,275 of PNEQ01087410.1, read as the reverse complement.
ATTAATTGTGATCTCACATCCCATGAGCTATGCAATAAAACATTTAAAAATTCACAACATATTATTTAAAAAAAAAAAATCGCTAAAGTACAGAAAAAAGATGCAAATCCAGCAATTTTTTAAAAATACAAAAACAGTTCGCGGTTTTTTTTAAATGTTTTATTACGTAGCCCATAGTATGTTATTTCGCTGAGAATTATTTCACGTACGTAAGTTAACAAGTCATTACGCGAAAACTATGAAAGATAGAAAAATTTCATAAGAGCCAAATGTAGTCTCATTTTGTATCTAAAATAAGAAAAAAAAATTCTTGCACAAATAAAATTAAAAAACGTGGTGATGTAAACAAATGTCGCAAGTTTATACACCTTATTTGGTAGTTTTATTTTATTGTGCTTTTGGGTTTTTTGTGATTTATTTTTTCATACATCTATTTTCCATTCTGGAATTAATTTGTGTTGTTATGGTTCTATTTGTTTGTGTTCGTCTCGTCTTTTTTTTTTTTTTTTTTTTTTTTTTTTTTTTTTTTTTTTTTTTTTTTTTTTTTTTTTTTTTTTTTTTTTTTTTTTTTTTTTTTTTTTTTTTTTTTTTTTTTTTTTTTTTTTTTTTTTTTTTTTTGTATTGTGGTGATTTTTCTGCAACACGGCAACTTTCGCTCGGAGTGGCAGGCCTCTGGTGTGAAGATATGTGTGACGCATGTTCCAGGAGGAGATGGTGGCGCGACTGACCCGCGAGCGAGCCGAGCAGCTCAAGACGTTGTCGGCGCAGCTGCTGTTGTTCGAAGCGAGGCTGTGCCGCAAGCAGAAGGACATCGGCGTGCTCCTGGCGCAGCGCGAGGCCGTCATCGAGCGTCAGCAGCGAACCATCATGGCTCTGCAGTCGCGGCTCGCAGACGCCGGCCTCGACTCGCCGCCCGCCGTCGACACCAACAACCTCGACTCTCTCAACGACAGCGACAGCGCCGTCGTCATGGAGGAGGGCACTCAGGCCGGCGACAGCGACTCCCTACCGCGCTTCCGCTCGGCCCTCGACGCCGCCGTGACCGTCGTGCGCAGCGTGTCGGACGCCGTCGAGCCGGCCGCCAAGTACTCGTCGCTGCGACGATCCAACGGCTTCCTGCGGCGGCCCGAGGTGCTGGAGACCGTGTACAGCGTCGAGGAGGACGGAGACGCCGAGCCGGCCGTCGATAGGGGCGAGGAGTCGGCGCCGCGGGGGCGTCTGCACGCGCTGTGCGGCAGCTTCGAGCGCCTCAACGAGAGCTCGCCTATGCACTACCGCTGCCACCACCAGCACCACCAGCCGGAGAGAGAGGTGACCACCTACAACAGGGTGATGAGCAACCACCGCTCAGTCACCAAGCCCAAGGACGTCAAGTACAAGAGGATCAACAAAGCCAAGTCCAAGTCTCTGGAGGAGCTGCGAGGAAGGTTGAGGAACTGGGTCGACAAAGGCAACAAGCTGGCCGTGTCGCTCGACCAATCCTGTGCATAGTGAACTAACATACTCGCACTAATCGCCAAGTGCACACTTAAGGTTCGGTTTCAGTCGCCATATTGAATTTAGTTTTTTTCGCTTTTTCGAAATTTTGAGTGAAAAAAATGCTAAATCTGCGACCATAACGCTAATTTTGCTTGCTTTGCGCTACATTGCAACCATTGCGATCACAATCAGTCGGGCAAATTATGAATTTAAAAATATTTACCACACTTATCACGGCATAGTTAAACGTAAACAGCTAAATCACAGTGACTGTACTGTAGCACAAAGCAAGTAGAATTAGCGGTATAGTCGCAGATTTAACATTTTTCCTCTCAAAATTGTGAAAAAGCGGAAACTATAATTAGTTACTCAGGTGACTGAAACCGAACCTTAACTCTCTCACTGATGGATGAACACGCATGTCGGGATTTCAAACTGCCAATTTGCTTTCAAGTAGTAAATTTTTGTTTCTAGTTGTGGCATAGTGTTTTGCTAGTTTTATTATTGCGGTCACTAATAAACTGAAACTGCATGTCCGTCACGAAAAATTGTCAGGGTGAATTCTCACAAAGCATGGCAGGTTGTATCGAGTGTGGCAAACTAGAAGTCTGAACCGTTCAGGGCAGCAAGTGTAATATGCACTATCAACTGGCCTACAGACTAAAAGTCATTATTTTGAGTGTTTCACACATGTATACCTTCGAAAGTACGTGCAACACCAAAGTTGTCAACAACGTTCAACATACTGCCGAAGTATTACAAATGTAGTTTTGAAGTAGTTGGAATGACTGAGCAGTTAACAAACCTGCGGTAACCAAACTGTTCATCGTGAGCTAAAATTAGCTCGTGGCTGTGGAACTGTTGTTCAGACTGAACAATGCATCCTAAGAAAATTACTTTTAAGTTAAAACTGTTTTCATGATAGTAAACTTGCCATTAAGTATTTATGACGTAATTTAAGAAACTGCTTTAGATATATCTCTTGTTTCTTGTGAACGGCAAATGTGGAAACATTGTTTAATCACTGTATTTACACGCATTTCAAATTTATTCTCAGTGTGCGAAACTACACAGATGATTACATACATAAAGACGAAGGGGACTTTATGACAATCATTCTGTGTAGATATTGAAAATATGCTATAATAAATTATTTCAAATTTAATTTCAGTGTATTATATTATTTTAATTTTCAACCCAGCTAATGTAGCCCAAGTGAAAGCCTGTAAAATAATTAAACATATTATAACGAGTTCTCCTTGAACATTAAGTTTTCTGGAAGTCAACTCAACAACAATTTGTTTTCACCAGAGGTTATGACGTCGGCATGAACAAACTTCAAAGGATCCGCGATGGCCGAGGGGCCATACCTCTCGTCTTCCATCTAGACGGGTCTGTCCCTGTATTTTCACACGTGTGAATCGTGCCGGGCAGTACCATTGGTCGGCGGGTTTTCTCGAGGATTTCCCGTTCATTCTGGAGCTGCTCCATATCCACATCATGCCACCCATCATCATTGCTGAAGACCTCAATGGGGGAATTGATTGCTCTCAGATCGGATTTACGGCTAGTCATAAAAATAAGTGAATAGAGATATTGTTTTACTTTTTCACGCTGACAAGGCATATTTTATTGTTTCACTCACTTTTTGGAATCCATGCGGCATTGTTTATGTTACTTTTACGACCTCTGTGGTCGCTCCCGTAAATACAGAACTTTTTCCTTGTCATCTGTTTCCCTTTCTAAAATAATGAATATATTATGGTTCCAACAATTTCATAAAATCGATTTTAAGTTTTTATCTATGCCCTGCCGTGACGAAAAAAAATTGATACATCGACTGTAACAGCAGTTATCGAGAAGAAAATTATAAATCCAAGGTGGTACGGATCAATACCCCATAAGCGCTGACCAAAATCTCTTGACTTGCTCACAAACTTCAATGACGCAAACATTCACCTCAAGCATCGCCAGCTGCTCTTAGATAATATAGTTTAAACACTACTACACAATGGGTTAACAAACTTCTTTTGTAATGATGTCAGAACTAACATTCTCTAAGTCAGCATTAGTAGTTGTGTGTAGTAAACCATAGCGGTGAAAACACAAATTTGTTCGCCGGAAGTTTAATAGTTCAATGGAAGAAGACTACTTATATTTTAAAAATAATAAATGGACTTAAACATCAGTGTTTCGACTACCTCATCACTAAAGTTCAGACATTACATATTACACTAGTTAAGACAGTTGCTACAGTTGTTAGCATTCCAGTGTCTGGCTATAAGGAGTGTTACATTAATTCAGTGGAAATATCAGCTCCATATTAATCACACTCACTTAAAAGTGTCAGCAGTCAAATGGGGCCAAGAGACCAAGCCACGAACTTAAGGAGGTAGTTTTTTTTAGATTTATTGATTTTATGTTTTTTTAATAGTAAATATTTTTTATAACTTAATTTTGAAATTCAGAGCAAGCCAAGAAGTGACATCAAGCATTACTCATCATATTTTTTAATCTTAAGTGAGCTGTTATCTATATTTACTAATGTGAGACTGTTTAAATAAACTCTCACCCGCTCGTTCATATGTGGGACAGTCCTTCAAGTCATCTGAGAATCTTGCTGTACTTATTACTGCACGCCAAGCACTGACATCGGCAAGGGATTGCTAGGATGTATACTGAACAGGTAAAACAAGTGAAACCATGAAGTTAGGCTGCTGTTCTACTAAGGTAAGTGTGTGTTACATCTCGTCGATAGAGTGGTTATTAAGATTGCTCCGCTCCAAAAAATAAGTAACCACTGTTCAACTCTTACACATTACATTTATAGTTATTTACTACTAATAAAATTTTTTCAGTTCCTTAGTTTTCGTACATGCGCATGTCAAAGTACCGATTTGACTGTTTTTACTACTTACTCAATGTGAAAACTATTCTAATGATAGGAACGGAGTAATTTAGAGTGAAAGTAGATGTATGAAGCTACAGACTGATACCTTTGTAATTTCACACAAACATTACTTGTATTTTTTAAAATTCTTGAATACACCCCTTGCCAGGAATCGAACCCGGATAATCAATTTGGGAATTCGGCTAGATTGCGGCTCGCTGGAGGGGAGTGGGTTGATGGGTGGTCACCCTCCTCTGCATGGGTTCATCAGATAGGCTGAAGTGTTGTCGATGGCAGTAGGAGTGTTCTTATTCACAAGTACCTACATTCTTGAGATTTTTAAATGTTTGTTGCAATGAGAGTTTACTATAAGAATTTATTAGTTTGTGGACATACGCCATTGCTCATGTTTTGTTGACGCAACTTATTTTGAAAAACAAAGTGACAAAATACAAAAAACGCAATAAAGCACAGAAAATGTAAGAAAAAAATTCCCAAAGGAATTCCTTCAGTTTTTGTATTATTTTTAATATAATTTTCGGCAATAATATTCTAAAGATGGAATTCAGTCAAGAATTTGGTAACACCCAAACACGAAAGACAGAAAAATCAGATTCCCAATATGAGAAAAGATGGAAATATACATAAAAAGTGGACAGTGTACAACAAATAAAGAACAAGAGATAAAACAGCACAAGTTAAAGTCAATGAAAAAAATGCAACGCTTTGAGGATTGCGATCTATCCCCGTCTTCAGGCTGAGACACAGCTGTTCTGAACACCAAGATGCATCTGACGGAATTCCTCTGGGATTGTTTTTTCTTAAGTTTTCTGTGTTTTTTGTGTGTTTTTTTTTTTTTTTTTGTATTTTGTCACTTTGTGTTTCAATACAAGTTCGGGAAACAAAACATGAGCAATGGCGTATGTCCGCAGACCAATAAATTCTAATTCCCTACATTCTTACCACGTTGCTGGCCTCGTGTTTGTGAGGAACCACGTACTGTAACCGGCAAACGTCTGCATGTGCGAGTCCTCTCCAACTCTCAAGGCTGTAGCTCGTCACGGACAGGTTCGTAGTAGCGCGACAACAGAACGGCCCGGCTGAATACTCTTAGACCGAATTGCATTCAATAGTCGGGCTCAAGTAACAGCAAATATGCTATTCTCCGTTCACTCTTAGTTGAGTTTTAGGATAAACAATGCAAATTATAAACAAACATGTTCATTGGCTGCCGACCGCCGTGCACTGTGATCTTGCATAAGAAATATATCTTTGTTATCTGTCGTGTATATATAAATTTACCACTCCATCACCTAATGAGAAAGTTTTATTAACAAATATCTAAAATATACAGACGTTCCAAACACAATCTACGACGCTATATGTTTATTACTATAATTATGGTTAGCGGACGACACGTCCGTACAGTTGGTTCACGAGTTATTTTACGACTGACGCACTGCTAAACGTACGAGTTTCTTGGTACACTTGCCAGTATTTAGAAATGTTCGATACTCTGAAAATACCAAAAGTTTAGTTCTGTAATAATTACCACAGTAAAAATAAGTCAGAAATATCACAATCAGATAATGTTTTATTTTTTCAAAGTATTTTTGGACGTTAACGCGTCAATGTTGTGGTTACTGCGAATGTTTTTTTTTTTTCATTCGTCCTTTTTCCGTTCCAGTTCGTCCAACCACGGCCACGTGGTCCGAACCAAAGTTCCTTGTTCTATTTTGTTCCGTCCTCGCGTCGGTTTATATTTACGTCGCTTGCAGATTAGGTTATGTGATGCTGGATGTGAATAGTGAAAATGTCTTGCATGGTTTTCGAAACATGGATATATGTCTTCATTACTGTAGAAACTGTGGTGATGTTTATAAGGCAAGAATAGAAATCTCGCATA
>PNEQ01087409.1:0-13699 GCA_003012365.1 Medauroidea extradentata | reverse complement strand
TGCGTGCCTCTCAGGTCACATCTGCCGGCCGGCTACCACCACCACCACCCGACAACAGGAAGCACAACGGCTTTGCGCGTGACCTTGCGCTCGCCAACAGCTGCACGTTCTGCGTTGCCAATTCTCGCTAGCTTGCCGCTTTATGTACCCGTCCCTTGTTATACACGTACGTCCATTTAAGTGAGTGCATTTTATACCATGTAAACGTTCTGCCAACTAATTATATGATTAAATCTTTGCTTTTATTGTGTTATGCAGACAATTAATGTATCAGAATTAAAATAATTTGTAAATTAGGAACAACTTTTAATTTTTTTATAACGATAATTCGTTATAGCGATAATTTTTTATGAAAATATAAACTATCGTTATAGCGGACTTTTGCTGTATATATTATATATATATATATATATATATATATATATATATATATATATATATATATATATATATATAGGTCAACTTAAAAATTGGACCACTGGGAATTTATCTGCAACAATTTTAAAAATTACGGTAGCTGCTTTAATGTAAGAACATGCCGTATTTACTTACGCATGGCCTGCATATTTTTTTGTTTGAATAAAGAATAAAAATATCTGGGTGGAGGGGATACGTACGATCCAAGTGCAGCAGCAACTGGGGTAAATCTATTTACTGCTGAATCGCTGCACTTTATCTTCTGTTATGGCATGGTCAGTTACTTGTGCCAAGGGGATGTAGGAACAAATAGCAGCCAAGGTCACAGTGTCTGCTGCACTCTTATTTGCTGCTCGATGCTGCCACCTGTCACCATGCATCACTCAATCAACAGGCCAGCTGGTACTGTCGCAGTACACTATTTTGCCAGTCAAGTTCAGAACAGAACATTAACACTGGTCATACTGTACTGTAACCAGGGTATCCAGCAAAAGTGAAATTTTAATTTCCAGTACAATGCTTTAAACGCGATACCATGTAAACTTTTGCTACCCAAGCAGACTAACGATAACCATACAGTTTTTATGTTATTTTTAGATTTAGATTTAGCACAGAATGATGGGAATTCGTGATTTTAAACAAAAATGGAAAACTTCGCAACTTTGAATGTTGCGAAAAACACTTGTCTCTAGAAATAACTAAAATCGCAGCTATCAAAGTACCGTCCAATTCAGTGGAACCTCGTTAAGACGAGAATACGGCCATAACGACAGTATTTTTGTGCACAGTCAATTTCTGTATTAAATATAACATTAATTAGTTTAATACAAGAGCACTTTCACAGTTGTGTACATTATGACAGAAAAACCGCTGTACGTATACGGAATGCATCACGTAAACAACTAGTGGCGCGCTCGGAGTGAACATCGAGAGCTGCAAGAAAGAATCGATTGTGCGCTGTGTCCAGTACATCTGGTGGTGCGCTCTTGACGCGAAACACTGAAACGATAATCCCGGCGGAGCAGGCATCACAGCGATGAGCGGTGATCGATACTGTGCGATGAGTCGGCTCTATATCGACGCGTGTATACACAAAGAAAATTGTGTTACCTTTGTCTCCTGACAACTTGTATCGTCTTCGGGTTGGAGTTAGTTGTGCGTGCGTGTTTTCTGTAGCAATGGCAAGTGAAATCAAACGGAAAGCAATCGATCTGCAAACAAAGCTTTAGATTATTCATGCTTCTTTGCCATGGTGATCCAGCGTCCACGCTACTATAGAGGCCCAGCGCTGCCATGTTTTGCTTGCAAGATAGCGTTATATAATTTAGTATTCAGATGAGAATTATTTTCTTTCACTCATACATAAAGAATTTTTTCCTTGTATGAAAATATGTTACGAGAGGTGATGTTTCAAAGCGCGTATACTGTGCCACTGTTTTAACGTGTGTATTAGCTTCACATAAGCAGATGCATAATCAACACCCGGCATCGTCATTCGTCCACGAATGTTAACGTATACTTTAAGGTATAAAGGTGAAACTTTTTTATTGTGTTTATAAGACATTGACTTTACGTCGCTGAGAATATAGTACCCCAAAAAATGTTTGCTTTTGAAAAAAAAAAAAAATTAAATTTTTGATTTTTTGAAAAACATTTTGAAATTTTATTGTTTTGTTGCTGAGAGGTGGTAATGGCGTGAACGTATACAATATTTTGTTAAAATCGTTCCAGCGGTTTTCGAGATACAGGGCGTTCAGTTTTTTGGGGTCTCGCATAGCACAGCATAGGCACACGCACACTATCACTAGTACGTACATAGTGCGGGTAAGGGGGTGGGGAAAGAAGCCGCAGAACTGACGATTTATCTGCAATATCGGTTGAGACGTGCATCTGTTATAACAACAATTTCTGCCGTCATTGTCAACTCTCGTCTTAACGAGGTTCCACTGTATATTGATGACGTAATGAAATGATTGGTGGCAGAGAAATTCCCAGCAGAAAATAAAAATTTCAAGTAGATTTTCTGCATGTTCTTGACCCCGAAAAATTGACGTACAATTCCCGTACTTCCCGCAATTTCCAGATCGCTGGACACCCTGTGTAACAGAAGCAACTGTTAACAAATCAAAATAAGTTTCTGTATTTACTTACATAAGCATTGCAATGTGTTAACCCTGGACTGTTGAGTCCTGCAACACACACAGTAGTGCATCAGACATGTTCTGTCGACGAGTGGGTCAATCAAGTGAAGTTGCGTGTGCTGGGTGTATATACGCATCATTCATAGCTCTTTCTCCACCCTACTACCTCCAAACCACATCTCTCCCAATCTCAACAGACTAGCCATTCTGGTCCCACGTCATACAAGGCACTTCTGCTTCCCCCTCGACACTCAGTAAAGCCTCGCAGGTTAAATAATGGTTTTAGTTATTCTCGAAATCGTTAGTTCTCGGTACTAATGTAAACTCAAAAATAATTGTAAAAATGTTATGAGCTTTTATACAATGTATCCAAAAAACTACACATTCTGTCTTAGACACATAAAATGTAATTCAAATTTTGTTTTTATTTACAATTGTTTACAAGGAAATTATATTTCAAAACATGTTTATTTCTTCAATAAAAACCAGCAACAGTCCTACGCTTATTACCAGAAAATAGCCAAAATGCACTGCAAAACATAGCAAAACTTAATAAAGAAAAATTTTAAGAAATATATTGAATTAAAGAATGTAAAAACAAAATATTACACTTGACTAGTAAATCTGACATTTGTTTGCCTTGCTTTACCTTTATTAAAATGAATTAACAGTAAAAAATTATACAATGTAATGTAATTTAAGACCTATCTGTGTGACAACAGCAAATACAGTATGGATTGAAGTAGTAAGTTGAGCAATATATAATTGGCTACCGGGTTTTACAAATCTAGCTGATGTAACAGCGCAACGCTCACAACTTCAAAAAACATTAAATAAATATTAAAACCCTAAAAAATTATTAAATGCAGATGTTAAGAGTAAAATAGATGAATTATTAAACCAATTTTGAAATCCTACCCACAATAACTTCAACTTTTTTGACAGGGTTTACCCTTTTTAAGCTTTCTATTGTAAGTCGTCTTACTTAAAACAAAAACAATACCAAACCATAAAATTAACATAATTACAAGTTCAAATGCACACATTGCAACATCTATTATTCAATAAATTCTGTAGGCCTGTATATCTTTAATTACATAGTACTATTTTGAAAATACAAAATAGAAAAATACAAATATAAGTTCTTAACTAACTTAAGAAATACACCTTCTTAAATATGTACGACTGTAGAAGTAACAGAAAAACTTGCATTCAGAAACTAAAAAACACCCACATATTGGCACTAACTTCTAATAAGCAAGAACATACTGTTAGTGTTAACAGTGTTATAAAAGTACAGTATAGGCTTATTCAAAAAAGTTTAACATAATAAGCCATGTGACAAAGCAGAATATCAACAAGAAAACAATGGCAATAATGTACATTATTACCACTTTTATAAAAATAGCAAACAGTACTCATTCATACTTCACTGATACTCACCCAAAACTTAACATTAATAAGTCTTACGTTCTGTATAACTTACATTCGTGCAATCAAACAAATGATAACACAGTTCCAAATACAACTGCATTTATTTGCACTGCATCGAGGCATACAATTTCAAAAACGAGGGCATGAAAATTTGCTACTTTTGTTTTGCGAAGGATCAATTTAAACTTTCCGGGAGAATCAGTAGACTGATAATTTCCATGTAATTTGGCACACCTGCGATGCACTGAAGAGGCTGAAGTGTGTCCCACAAATTATCCAGTCCCAATTCACAAGGCAATTTTCAAGAACACATTAGCCCAAGTAAACCTCCGGTAACACACTAAAACTATTTACAAGTCTTCATCATCTTCTGGCAGAGCAGTCTCTTGGGCCTCCTACAGAACACAAGATACACAATAGCTGTAACTTCACATGACCATACTTGTATATAAGCATTCAATAAATCATAAAATACTGAGCACACTACAGTTCCAAGCACCCTCTAGAGCATTTAAGTAATTGGGTCTGTAAATCAGTAATGATTTAATGCACATTCAGATTTGGATAATTGCATCCTAAGTGAACCAAATTAAATGCTTGTATCTGATCTAATCTGATCACAACTTGACGAACCTTTGGTGACTGTACAACCTGGTCAAGTAGCCTAAAAAACTTGACTAACTCTGGAGATTAATTTTCGTACCCACCACGTTAAATATGGTACGTGTGCAACCCACTGCTAGAACAGCATCGTTCTCACGTAGCTATTTGTTGCTTGTGAAAAGTTATAGTCATCCAAGGAGAACAGCATGTGAGTAAACCAATCATGGTAAAGCATACATTGATTAGTTAAGTCCCTGGACGCAATCAGCTGAAAAGAGGCGGAGAGCCCTCGGGTCAAATACAAACAAAATGGTTCCCGAAAAATTACAGTAATTGCTATTTAAACTGTAATATTCACACAAAGATGATGGACCCTAGGGTATCCAGACCCGCGCCTCCTCTGAATAGCTGTAACGGCTGCCGGTGATGCCTAAAGCTAACCCTAGGGGATGGTAGTTTTGTGCACCAAAAAGAAGGTCACACACAATAGCACGTTAATAAATGTTACAAAAGCCAATTTAATACTTGAAAAATAGTAAGAGAAAGTACTTAAGTATTATTTCTTTTAAAAACACCTTATACGGGATATCTTTCTAGAGTATGTTCATTAAATCAATGGAAAAATATGTAAGACAATTATGAAAGTATATACATTGAATAAAGTAAACAGTGGTATTTAAAAATATAAGAAAACTACAGTAGAGTCTCGTTAAAGCGAAATGTCACAGTTCTGGGTTCGAACTTCGCTATAGCCAAATTTGGCCGATTACGACTCCTAAACCCAAAAATTGCATTAAAACTGTCTTTAATCTTATTTAATTACAAAGTAGTACATTATTTTAAGGAAATTTAGGTTTATTTTAACAGGTAAGTACGCGCTGGTTACAATGATGCCCAACAAATATGGGTGCAACTATTAGCTAAGTCAAAACGAACCAAAAACTCCGCCGCTTCATGTATGTTGGCTATCAATCGCTGAACCGCCTTCGTGTCCCGCCCACACGGCCTCCGGCAAGAGTGCACGCGCCGGCAGAGTCAACATGATTACACTGCCGGCTGCTGCAGACCAATGGATCGCCGCTGTAAATTTGTGTTTCATTATTCGAAACTTGAAGAATTCGGCGTTGCTAAAACTATTCCCACAGCAGGCATATACAATCACTGACTGCATCAAAATTTGAGATAAAATCCGACCCGGTTTTGGAGATACTGTACAGTACAACTGACGTTGCTATTCTGACATAACAAATTAACGTGGCGGATTTGTTTAGTTTCCTAGATGTGAATTATGCGATCGACGCACCTTATCCGCTGTTTTCAAAAACGGCGGTAGCAAACATTTATAAAAATAGTTTAAAAAATGCCTATGCAGATTCCTGTACGCCATGTCTCTCTAGCTGCCCCTACGCATTATTCATTCGCCGAGAACACGTTTTATCTGTTTATTTTACAGATTTAAATGAGTTTTGGCCTTTACCGTGCATTTTAACAATATGTACTCATGCAAAGATCAATTTATTTACTAAATGTTGCAACAGGTTATTTTGTTAGTAATACATGTTACATTTTCACTAAAAGGCATACAACTTTTAGTGTAACAAATGAAAATATAAATTGTACATGGTTTAACAAAAAGGAACAAACAAAAAACTTGGTAGGGAAATCTATTTAAAATATGTTTTTAAGCCATTGCGATAAAATAGAAGTGCAGTATATACGGCAGTACTGGTATGCTACAATACAAAAAACTAAATAAATAGTTAACAAAAAATAAAAGTGAGACGTGGGTGGCTGGAGTTGACGCGAGCAGCCAGCACATAAGCGCATCTGCTGCTTGTGTCCGGTAATCATGCGTTACTTTCATAGGCGAAAGTGTCACAGTAGCGGCCAGATTTGGGCGATAACTCCGGCAACGGAACAGTGACGGTCGCTTTTACACATTTAGAAAACGTTACATTATTAATTTCAAAAAAAAAAAAACAAATTCTAAATACAGTGAAACCCCTTATTTACACTTTCCAAGGGGACAGGGCCAAAAAGTGTAAATAGAGGGAAAGTGTAAATGGAGGGAAATCTCAAAAAAACCATTCAGCTTACCTTATTTAGTACTTTTGTTTTCATGTTGCTTAAAAAACTCTCTACAGGTAAAATCAAAGTGATAGTATTCATGCAAGCTATGTATGTATTGTATTTTGTCACATAAAATTTGGTAGTGTAAGTTACCAATATCGGAATCGAATATACTGTTACAGGAAGATTTATGGCACATACACATACCAAGAGAACATCTTAAAATGTTAGATCAGAATTTTTTTTTATTGTTTGGTAAATACTGTTCCGCATTTTACCATTTTTTTTTGCAAATGCTATCATGAATTCAGACAAAAACTGTAAGCATTTGAATGGGAATGTACAGTTCTTCATTATTCATATCAACACATGTTCCCATGAACTCATCACACTTCTCCATTATTACAGTATCTGTTTTTGTTTTATCGACAATGTCAGCTATTTTTTTCGATTACTTTAACGTTTTATAACCATCTAAAACACGCTGCACTAAAATGGAAATGATTTAAAACACAACTGTTTGTAATAAACATTTTCAAACAAGTTTTGAAAATTTTAGGTTAAAGTTACCGTTATTTGCACTTACAAAGACAAACGAACGTACGTGAAGAGATCAACGTTGCCAACGTGAATATATCTATCGATAGCGTCCGAGACAATCAATAGCGCTAACGGCAGCAGCATTTTCTTGCCGCCATCTTGAATTTATTGTGCCGTGAGCGCTAGCATTACACGAGATCACTGTCATTCTCCTATGGCTTTGCACGTGATCAACTTCTTGTGCTGTTTGTTCTTTCTTCTATTTCCAAACCAGTTTCGATGTCCTATCTTTTGTCATCTATGACTTTAAAAACTCGTGTTTTTATTGTCTTCGGACAGAGAAAACGTGGGCGAAAAACGTAAACAGCGGGAAAAATAAAATTTTGATGATGTGATATGCGGGAAAATGCAACATTACACTAAATGGCAGACAAACGGGACCTGAAGAAAAAAAGTGCAATTCACGGGAAAATGTAAATAACGGTAACGTAAATACGAGGTTTCACTGTATGTACTATTATACGGGGATTGAAACTTATTGGGCACAATTCTATTTTTAGAATGACACACGCTGAGTTTGGGGAAAGACGCGAGATGTCCAGGCAGAAGCATGACTCACGTAATCACGTGAGTGTCAGTGAGGTGGGAATGGCGAGGGGGGAGGGTCGGCGGCACAACTGGTCGGCGCAAGGGGTGTACATCCGGCTGTCAAGATAACAAATACCTACACGCTTCACAAGGTCTGTACATAGCAGCAAGCCTGCTTCACATGGTCACAAATCTCGTTACAAGCCTACTTCACACGACTCTACATACGTGTTTCTACTCATAAAATTCACATTTTTCACTGAATATTTTTGCGATTTTTTGACGGTTCCTCAAAAAGACTTCGCATAACAGTGTTTTCGCTATTTCTGTGTTCGCTGTGATGGGATTCTACTGTATTGCATTTGACACATTTCAGAAATATGTTACACATCACAAGCTTTCCAAAATTTTTATATCACTACATCGTATATCAGCAATCTCAATAAAGATGGTTTTCTAACATGAACAAAACCATGAAAGTAGTAGTGCAAACTAAAAGCAAAATACAGGCCCATCCTCTCCAGAGAAGGTTCTACAAAACTTATCTGGATGAATTACAACACCCAAATTAATTGACCTACTACATACTGCATTGTGGGGTGCATTAACTTAGTAAAGTCAAAGTTCTTCACTGCACCATTTTAACACAGAGAAATTTTAAAATTCATATGAAATGTACCATAAACTACACCAACCAAAATAGTTCCATATGTAAAATTTTCTGCTCACAAACGATAACCAACCAAATCTAGGCTTAATTGCAAATACATACAGAACAGCACGAAGCAACAGTTGTCTTACCTTGAGATCCTTCTCAATCTGCAGCTGCCAGTTAGGATCCATTGTGACTTCTGGAGGCACCAAGGCAGGCATTGCCACAAATTCAAGGTTCGGGTCACCTATCAGTTTTCTGGCCAGCCACAGGAAAGGCTTCTCAAAGTTGTAATTGCTCTTAGCACTGATATCGTAATACTAGAACAACAAATAGTCATATGTAATAGCTGTACAGAACTTAAAACATTCAAAAAATTTTTTACAACATTCAGATTAGAGGGACAATGTATCTTCACACAATCAGCAGCAATTAAAAGAATTTCTCATCATGTTCTATTAAAACATATCAAAGTACTCAAAACAGCAAACAGTGATAGCATGACAATAAATACTTCAAATACCCTTGAGCCAAACAAGTGAATTACAAAAAAATCTGCACAGCTTGACTTCATACAAATAATTTACGAAACAGAATACTATAGTTAGACACACCCGTTTTATGCAACCTGAGAAATTTTGAAATTTTTGTAAAATGTTCCTCCGTTGGAAATTACGAAATTCATCAATTTATTAAGGGTTAGTTTTATGGTTAGTGACCATATCGCAGTAAAGGAAGCATTTGATGATTAGAAAACCTGCCTTGACGAGAAAATTAGAAGGGTAGTAACGGAAAAATTAATTCAACAAGGCTACCATAATTTCCCTTCATTAGTATTATAAGGTTACTACCTGTGCCAGGCCATCACATTCATCCAATGGAAGGCTACAAACTGTATCATGTGACTATCAGCTGTTGATCTAAATAGAAGAATAGCAAGATTTTATATTATTATAAGTCATTTATCTTTAGTTCACGGAAAGGTAATCAAACCCCGTTATGAAATGTATTTTAAACAGAATCAATAAAACTTTCTACATTATATGTAGCATTGTTTAAACTAGTTAAAACTGACAATAATAAAAACACATTACATGTTTTTACTTGTGTATACTTCCTTCAAAGTACCAGTAGGAATCATCTCAAGAAGATTCAGTATAGTGTGAAAGCTAACGAACCAAGTATTTTGATGTGGTCAACATATCATAAAATGTATACCTGAAGTGAGAAAAAAAAAGTCTGCAATCATATTAAAAAGTTCCCTACAATTCCCTACTATTTCAAACAAGATAAACCCAACAGAATGTATTTATTGCCTGCTGTTCTTAACTGGTATGACTAAACTCTATGAAACTGAAGAGACAGACCCCATAAAGTTGTGGCTGAACAGCATGTATACACCATGTATACACGTGTGCAATGTATTAATGTATGACAAATTGACAACGCAAATAAGTGATCCAGACTCACAAGATGTACAGTGATCAAAACTTTTAAAGCAAAAAGAAATCCATGTACATAAGACAAATTTAAGACTAAACATTTAAACGCTGATATAAAAAATTCAAGGACACAGAAGTGTCTCTTGAAGTACTTTCATTTGATATGTAACAAATGCTACCCACGCTTACAGAACTACTTCCTGGACCAACTGAACTGTTTGCTGCTGTAGCAGACAGATGACACAGACAAGAGTGCTGCTGGCAAGCCGGAGTGTCAGCTGGTGTATGGTGTGAATCGTCCAAGCTAGGTCAGTAACCAGAAGGTCCGTGCAAATTCTATTCAGAGCAACACATTGGTGGACTGCCAATCCAAATGTTCTTGGCCTACCCAAAACTACGCGAAACTTTCATGGGGTCAGTCATGCTGGGAGCCATGGCACAAAGTAAAGGTACACACATGCGCATTATCAAGAGTGAAATCGCTGGGGCGACCGTCGACTGTGCCATGTGGAGCGGGTCACTGCCAATCTACAGGTGGTATTTACAATACTGGAAGTGAAATCAAGCACAAAAACTGTAAGCAAGTCCTCACCTGACTTACTGTGAATTCCTGAAGCCTCTGGTTTGGCCATACTCTGGCCAGACAGTGATCTAACTGTGCATTACTGTGTATACATTAAATACTGCAATATGCTGCCGGAACTTGTCGAAGCCTTCCTTACACTAACTGTTATTCCATTGAATCTATCGTTGTACCAGAGTAATCAGCTTTTATTAGATAGTTTTACTGAGGCTTTTACATACAGTTTACTATAATTATAAAACCTATTGTGAAGTGTTCAGCCACTTCCACACCTTATTTAAATTTATATAAAATATTTTTATTTTTCATTAGATTTAAATCTTAACACAGTGTATGTATGCCCTATTCAGTATTGGTTTATCGAGTGCTTGGAAAGATACAACAGGATTCAATTACTTAGCAATTGGGGACGAGAGTAATTTAAATTTGACTTTAAAAATTTTAACATAAAATACAGTCAGGAATTATAAAGTAGTCGTTCGCTTATTTTCCTGGCTTGTTTGGTTTCAAACTGACCACAGTAGAATTTTAATTATTTTTGTTTACATAACTTTTTTTTGTATTTTTCCTCATTTTTGAGTTTTGGCCAATTTTAGTGGTTTATAAAATTTTTCTGGTGAAGTAGGTAACCTCTTGTGTTGAAAGCTCCTCCAGATTGTAGGATTTCTGGCGTCGACGTTGTGGTTGATCGCTTGCTTCATGGAATTTCTGCACAACGTAGGTTGTTGGCGCACGTTGGTCAGACATCGCAGGGGTTGCTTGGGGTACTTTGCCGCGAAAGTAGTTCTGCTGTTGCACACCTTTTGCCCCCAATTAATGTATTTGTATTAACATTCTTTATTACTTTTTATATAAAATCTATAGATTAAATATTTGAAATCCATTGTTATATGCTTTAAGTGTAATTTTGCTGTTTTTGGTAAATTTTGGATTCTATTATCACTCCGCCTTGCTATTAGTTACCATGTCCATCGAAGCTTCAGAGTCATGCAGTAGTTGTCGAGCGGCGAGCCTACCGGATGGACGCAAGCACCAGGACGAAAAGAGGAAAGAGTGCCCAAGTACAAGATTAGAAAGGAAGAGAGAGAGAGTACACGTCGGTCGTGTTGCAGGCACTGTGGAGAAGTGGGGCTGGCGGAACAAGCTGAGATGGCTTAACCTTGCAAGCTAAACACAGACTTTAGTTTTATTTTACATTCACCTTTATTTGTGTTTATGTTTAGGAACGTTGGTCAGGTGTAAGAAAGCTGTAAGGGATAGTATATCCCTTGGGAGAGTAATGTAACTACTTCTTTGGGTTCTTTTCACTCATTATCGTATTGAAAATCAGACACACTGGAATCAGCATTGAAACAAAAACTGACATGGTGACGGCATAACCTCAACATAATCGTATATTACCAGAATTGAAATTTAGATCCTGTGGTGCACCAGGCGTGAGAATTTATGTCAATTGAGTATTGTAACTATCAAAGTGGCTAGCAAAACCTGTAAAAAATATTTCCTAACTTTTCCAGGTCAGCTGCTGTTATTACCACTACCAACAAAATGTCAATAAAATTAACCAGGTTGTATAATAGCAACAAAATTTTTTTTGGGTAAATATTAAGAATCGCTACTCATTGTGTAACGGCCAAACTATTGATTTTAGACATACCTAATTATAGTGTATTTATGAAAAATGTTTTTAGGGACATTATAAGTAGTGCTATATAAAAAACTATTTTTTGTTAGGTTAAGTTAGGTTGTTAGGTTAGGTAACCTAACCTGACCTTATTTAATGTTTGTAACCTAATTTAACTTAACCTAACCCAACTTTAACTTAACAAAAAATTATGTAGGGACATTTATAATGTCTATAGAAAATTTTTTCATAATAAATTATATGTCTAAAACCAATAGTTTGGCCAGTACACAATGAGTAGTGATACTTAATATTTTACCTGTTTTGTGAAGCTGAAAACTATTAACATAACTTCACCTTGCAGAAATTCTATCTTATCTTCATTATTTACAAAGCAACAAAGTCCTATGAATATTAAAATACAACAATTTTCACTTATGTCAATTCACTTCCCACTTTTAAAATGCTGTGATTGTGAAGTTATGGAGAGAAAAGCTCTCCATACCTGAGTTAAAAGCATTTAATAAGTGTTTTAAAACAGACGTGGTCACTACAGCATCACTCTTTGAATCCCAAACACATACTGTAATGTGCACATGTTTTTTTTTTTAGATACTTTGTTCAATGATTTGTCGAAACACACTACAACTTTCTTCCCCTCTAGCAATTAACTAATTTCATCCAATCCATGTAATACGACGCCAAGAACAAATGTGAGCTAAAAACCTATCTTATCTCGCTGTAACTGAAGTTTCTTTGTTGACACTAATCTGGAAATATTGTTTCACATAGATTTGAAAAAAGCACCTAGGTCTACATTCACAGTTTAAAATCCGTCTACTTAGGGTTTTCTGCCTTCAATGTGGCTCATAACAGAATGCCGGCCCATGTTGCTTAAAGAAAAATTAACATTGCACGAATAACACCTTGCAGAGTTATCACCAGGATCTTCGCAATTCATTTGATAGTAGTACTTAGGCTCAGTTAACCAATACAGTACTTTTTTTCCTGTCATGACTGTTTTCCTAAATTAATTACGTTGTGGAAATAACACTCATAGGACACACATTTCCAGATATTTTTAATGCACTTAATCATTTTCATAAACACACACGAGATCACGTTATGCTGTCATACCTTTGTCACTGCACGAGCCAAAAAGTTCAGGCGTTAATTAAAATGTAAATCAACGGACTTTAGACATGTTCAGAAGATATCAATACTCACACAAACCATAGAAAAAATATTCGCGCCACGCCAAGTAAACAAACGACAACGATTAACGAACGTATCAGCATGCCGCATGGAAAGAACAAAAGCGAACTACGAATCCTATTTTGCAAACTCACACCTTCAATTTCTGCTACGAACTCTTGGGGGGAAAACACAACTGTTTAAAACCCACATCATTATAGTGGGACAACAAACAAAACGAGTCGCTACAATTTCGCTCTGCGCAGATGCTCCTACTCCCTCTCCTTCACCATTAGAGGAAGCGACCAACCAGGCCCGTAGAACTGCAAGAAGTGTCGGGCGAGTCCACTGCCGCTGTATGAAGGGGTAGGGGTATTCATTTCAGCTCCGACAACGGCCGAGGGCGGATGT
>PNEQ01087408.1:0-18036 GCA_003012365.1 Medauroidea extradentata | reverse complement strand
TTCTAGCCGCATTGTGGCGCAAGGGCATTATTGAGTAATTTTTAGGTTTCATATTTTACAAAAAGGGAAAAAAAGGGAAATTTTGAGGGAAAAAAGGGAAATTTTGGTGGTTTTTTTAGGGGAAAAAGGGAAATTTTGGTGGTTTTTGAGGGAAAAAGGGAAATTTTGAGGTAAAAATGACGTCATCCAAGATGGCGGCACGAATCCTCAAATCCTCAGCCGCAAGCCGCTGTCCCAGAACATACTAAACCTATCTACTTATGTAACTAACGAATATCTTGTTAATGGACTCTTTAGTTGAAGCCGAACAATTTCATGCTTCAAGAAAACCAGCGGTATCGTCAAAAAGCATTTCATAAAACTTCCACACAGATATTTGATATCTGCTCTCGTTTGAGTTTCCAGAAATAATTATCGCAGGAACAGTATAAACTAGAGATCATGGGCTACGTCCTCTAGTCCCTGGTTGAAGATACTTCTTAGACGTCCCTTATATACTCCTACCTCCATTCGTTATGCACAGTTCGAGCCTTCCTCTACAAAGCGCTAGTTTCCACTCTCTACTGTTTGTGAATCCCGCGCACATTACGTCACGCACAGTCGGCAACCGCCAAATTTTGAAATCGTTCGAACGGCAGTTGTTCACGAGTGCTGCTTGCTTATAAAGACGTTTTGTTGTGCTGCGATCTTTATCGACAAATTAACCAGGTGTTTATGATGCGACTTGCTGACGTGATATTAAAATGGTGTTCATATACTTTAGGTGTAACAACAAGAACGACTCAAGAAAGAAAGTTTATAGTAGAAAACTGATTTTTTGACTGTACCTTTGAAATTTCCATTTTTCAAATTTCCAGCATAGCCAGTAACTAAGAGTACAACGTAACCTCATTAATATAAATGTTTGTGTTTTTTATATTCTTATCTCATTTGTTAAGTAAATGTCTATTCAGGCTTAGGCTTTATTCCAAGTGAACTCAGCAACATTCACCTGCAATGTCATACATCCAATAGTTTGTCATACATCTCCACTGCAAACGTCGCTCTAAGCTCACGTCACATTCCTGATATGACAGTCTTACGACATGTCGCACGTAGGTGTGTGTTGAGTCCTAGGGGATGACGTGACGAGAGTACTTATGATGGAGAAGCGAAAGAATGCGAAAAGACGAGCAGAATTAAGCACCGAAGATAACAGCTACAGTAACTTTCTCGTGAAACGGAATATTTTCTTACTCTATTTATAATCCAGAAAAAACCTTGCTAAACATTTTACTGATATCTAATTTACTGAAGTTTATAAACATAAAATTTTCGACGGAGTTAAAAAATTACGTACAATTTTATTATAATAAGCATAACACACTATTGCTTAATATCAAAGTAATTAAAACGTCCAGTAAAAACAAATTGTAAAAGCCAGTGCACTTCTGTACGAATACTACAATGGAGTCTAACATGCTGGTCGTAAAACTCGCGAAATATTTCTTTCTCTAGGTATTATGTAAGTAGTCCCACACGTCCCGTGTACACAGTCAAAATTGTCTGTTCTTTTACAAAGCAACTCTTCTAAACCCCAGTTGCCAAAAAATCTATGCAGACATATAAAGTTTTCGTATACAGTTGCACATTTTAAAAATAAATATTATTAATTGTAGCTGCACCGAAAAAAAAAAAATAGAATTCCCTTGCTGTAAGGTGAAGTGACCACACATGTGAAGTATATTAACTTAAATAATTAAGGTAAGTACTCCTAAACAAACTTAAATAATGAAGGGAAGTAATCTTAAACAATCGCAAAAACAATTAGCTGACAAATGTTTGAAAAAACTTCTCGAAGGTAAAATAAAAATAAAAAAATAAAAATAAAAAACTGGACATATTTCAACATTGTTCTATGTTATCGGACATGTCTCAAAACATAAGTGGCAATTGAACTCTAAACCACTGAGAAGAGTTTATGGACGTAATTTTTTTATTGTTACAGCACGAGACACCAGAGCGTATTCGTAAAGTGCAGTGTCGAAGGTGGCCGAATATCTGGAGCAGGTTACTAAACACGGCGACAGAGGAATGTCTGCAGCCTCGAGGATATTGAAACACGCCCCAACGTACTTCCGCCAGTAGAAGTGATAAACAGGGACAAGTTTACAACACACGGCGAGTATTTAAGAGCTACATAAGGCGTAGAGGGGCTGTCACGTGACCAGCAGGACGCCATGTCGTAGGTGCTGACCTGCAGTGCTCGACCTTCGTGACCACGCCCACAACCAGCCTGCCAGGGTTACTACAAGGTGAGACACATCGAACCATAATTGTACAGTAACTGGACTATTTACATTGCTGTGGTCCGAGTACTAATTAAAGCTTTTCCGCGGGTAACTTTTCATGTAACTGAATTGTACAAATTAATAATTATACATTTAATATTTTTATAAAATAACGTCTCTTAATTCAAAACATTCACTATAAAAACAAATCCTTAATGCTGCGGATATTAACAAAATAATAACTAGCAAGCTATTAAACCCTGTAAAAGCTACAAGGTTGAATCCGCAACAATATGCTGAGCCTCCCACTGAACTTTGTTTACAAGATGCAAGATCTACGCAGTAATTGTTTGGTCATTTGAAAGTCAGTGGAATGACGTGAATGTTGCCATTTTTGTTTTATTTATTTTGAAAAACGGTTGTACGAGATAATAAACTTGGCATAGGAAGAGCGCACCAGATCTAGTACTATATGTGGCCCTTCATAGATGTGAAGCAATTTGTGCTTACACGTTATTTAATCCAACTCAGACTCGAATACACGAGACCACAGAAGCCCGCCTAGGTTAACACTGACGGACGTAATTTGATCATCTGATTGTTAGACGACAACATACGTGTTTGTGTCGCTAGCAGCTACTTCAATAGCGGACAAACTCTCCGCCATATTGGATGGTAGCTCATGTGTATCGAGCTAGCCTAACATTTGGTCACTATGACCCACCTCCTTCCACCCCACCATAGCATTACACGGGCCAGAAAATGCCAGGGTGACAAACAGCACCGCTGAAATACCGTCCACTGCGCACATCCATTGTCCACGCACCGCGACATAGGTAACGGTAAATAACAACGGCGACCGTGTTTGTCTTCTGTACTGCCGCTAGTCCTTGTTTGCGCAACCGAGCCCCTCGTCGTATTATTTATGTCATCCGCGAACTACTAAACACTAAAGTCCCGAAGCCGCCGAGGGTAAATCAGTGGGAAAGAGAATTTACGGCGGCGATATGCTATCTGAAGTGGATCCGAGATTGCTACAGACTTTTGAACGGCCGTTTCAAAGACTCTGATTTACAACACTCGCCATTAGCTTGACAACGAATACGTATCTCCCTCCCCTCCCCTGCTCGGCCTCCAAACAAGCGAAGAAAAGCGGTAACAATGGAGGCGGCCTTGTCACAAATGGTTGCTGCATATATTTTGTACAGCCCCGCTCTAACGCGTTTATATTTATATTGGGTCTTTCGGCGTCCAAAGTGTTTCTATCAGGTCACTAACTGATTGCCGACGCAGTAGATGAAAATTTATCATTTGTCATTTCTTCGTATTTAAATTTTCGTGTAAAATTATTTAATCATCGTACATTTCCACTGTGAAAAAAAAAAGTGTGGCAAAATACTAGTCTAAAAGCAATAAAGTATTTTTATAATTAATGCACATAATATGTAGATAATATTTACTACGACGTGCAGAGTTTAAATTCACTAAGAATATTCTTACACATGTTCTAAACACAATGATGCCAAAATTAATTTCGTGTGCAGCGCCATAAAAATGTAGGCCTACTAATTGATTCTCTTCGCCAAAACTTCACAGGATACGCCGACATATCTTATTTGTCCGCGAGTAACAAGCACTATTTTACCCGCTGGAGACAGTATAAAACATAAGCAATACGGGCGAGACTGGTATGTTTTAGTAATAAATTAGTGCACAGTGTTTCCTTCCTAGTGAATTTTCGATGAGACCCTATAATTTATTTTTCTTGAAAATATGACGTGAAGTGAAGCAAATATTTTTCTGTCTTACGAATAAAATTTTTTTTAGCTTTTTGATGAACTCTTAAAAGCATGTTTGTACTGTAACGAGTCAGCGCTCACGAAGGCATTGGGCTGAGCGAACTGACGAACCATACTACTTCCCCTCTCCTATTCGTTCTCACCAGTCTTGGCGATGAGGCGATGGACTGCGCCCCTCCTCCTCTCCGCATCTTCCCGCCTCTGGTAAAAGGGGCCACTCGGGCCTGGCTGACGTCACAGGCCTTCTGAATGGGCGGCCACCTGTCCGTCATCCGGGTCAAGCAACACCTAGAACGTTCAGCTTACGCCAACCAGCGTGTTAGGCGAGCTCTGAGACTATTCTGGACTTCGTAGTAAGCGACTATAAATATCAGCTCACTGCGAGCAGAGAGACAAGTTTTCTTAACCACCACATCTGTAAATGCGAACACGTGCATACGAAATAACAGCAATTATCAGAACAACTTGAACGGACATCTTTCGTCGCTTACAACAGTTTATTTGCTTGAATATCTGCCATAGTGAAATTTACCAAATCTGTATAGTACGTCAAAATACGGTTGACTCAAATAAATATGATAGTGTAAGCATATAAATAAAATAGTACACGCAAACTAGTGTTCGTATTTTAATAGGAGCAAAAATTTTGGGTAAAACAAATGAACGTTTTGTTAAGTACAACATGAACGAAAAAGCCAGTATAAAAAACCAAATATAAGTTTGTTTTAAATAAATTATGTCTATAAAATTGTGTTGTCGAAGCAAATAAATACCAGTAGTAACTTCAACGTTACGATTGTTAACTTAACATTAATTTTTTTGCTACAAAAATAGTATCAACCTTATTTATTTGTCTGTCAGATCAATCCATTTTTCTCAGTATAGTCTTGGCATAAAATTTTTTGTACAGTTACATAAAATACTGTATGTTGGAATTAGAATGCTTCTGTACAGTTTCCCACATGTAGCAGTCTTCTTGCGCTATGTACTAGAAGTGACGAAGCATGAGCACAAGAAGATGACATCGCATCTAACGTGTGCTTACAATACACAGCAAGACAAGCGCTACAGTGCTCACTAATTGTGAACATTGTTGCCACGTGTACTGTGCTAGTTGGCTGATTAGTGGCGCCACGACCCTGATGTTACATCACCTACTGCAAGTATATCACTGTGTGTGCTCCAGTCATCGTGCAGACAATATTGAAAATGCATATGTCATTACACACCCACGTACAACCACAGCGAATATTGTCAGGTTATATTTCCCAAGTCCCTTCTCAGGAAAATCACACTAAAATGTTACTGTCAACCTGTGTTACTTTGTAACAGCAGTGGGAGACTTATAATACTGATAATATATTTCTAGGTGTTTGGGTAACAATAAGTAGAGACGGGAACATTTCGCGAGTTCACTGAGCTGTAAGCTAGTCTCCAATAATATATGTGTACTGAATGTGATAGCAGCTGTTTATAAGCTGCTCGCTGACACTGTGAAATGGGCCTGTATTCAGCTACAGATATATTATTGGCTCTGCTACTTCCAGGAAGTGTTGAGTAAGTCAACGGCCAATTGTGAACGTGATACAGACCTACAGTTGCTGGAACTCTAGCTTGCGCCTAAAAGAAATCGGAAAATTTTCAGGTCTCTAACAATGTGTAACTCTACTTAAGTAATATAACCCATATTTGTTGACACTCCACTCAAAATTTACAGTCGTTTTTGTAAACTATGTAACATAGCATTTTCGCTAAGTCACTGCATTGGTAAAATTAATGTTAATATTGTTTTCTTTTAATTCTTAATACGTGTAAATTTGTTTGCTTTGATCTGAAATCCCATATTCTAGGTGAAATATTAGCATATAGTGTATGTTTTGTCTTTGGTGACGTAAATGTGAAATTTTATTTATATTTTATATTTGTGACTGCTTCCACAAAGTTTTGTAAGTTAAATCCGTATGTGCTTTGGACAGTAACTAACTGAATATCGAGAAAATTGTATACCTAGAAAGTGAGTGTAGGTGTGCTATGCTGGGAACAACGAAAGAAGGAGGACTATGGACAGAACGTTTTGGGCTTTTTAAAGGGTAATGATGGAGATTCAGACGCTTTGGTACGGTGAAAAGAAATGCAGTATTTTAAACTGAATTACCTACTTCTGGTAAAATCTGTCTACGTTCTTCAAGTAAGTATTCTCCCCTTGGTATTTGTGGAACTTCGTACCAGGTGCACGCGCTGTATTTAAACTGAATTACAGCAACTACAACTACAGAGCCGTGGTACTGCCGTACGGTCATTACGAGGAATTCAAAAGCCGCCATTACCGAAGGAAGGGTCTTCGTAGTACGACTTCAGCTGGTATCTCCACCAGGACGGGAAGGACGATCAACTAACATTCCGTCGTCTACTCGTGGTTTTGTGCAATAAGAAGAAAATCTACGGTAATGTCTACTATCAGATTACGTAGATCCAGGATAGAAGAGGTTCCCAGTAGTTTAGATGTAGATTGTGGACTATACTCAAATTTAACTTTTCATTTTCTTAATAACTACACTTTGAGATTTTAATTAAACATGATAAAATTGAATGTTGTGGAAGCGGTAATGTATCGTATTGTTTGAACAATCATTTCACTAATCATTCTAATAAAATACAGATTTCTCTTGTCTAATTTCATACGTTCTATTTACACTCATTACATGTGCAAAGCTAATGCTAGTGTTGATCTATACGCTAGATACCCACACCCCCATTAATGTTAACGTACAGATCATTTCTGATTACGTTATACGTTACAAAACAAAATTGTAATATGGACCCTATACCGACTTTTCAGCGTATTGGTTAAATAACACATATTGCAGTATTACAACTACCACAAAATTAGCATTTCAAGTAGTCACCCACAACTCACACCATGTGACTCGGTTTACGGTGTGAATGATTCAAGTTAAAAAAAAAAAACCGTAATGACAAGCATTTGTAAAATAAAAGTAAATAAATTTTTGTCGGGACTATGAAATTGCTGTCCTGTACTGCAGTGAAGTTACCGGGAATGTTTGGCATGAATATTACATCAAATATGACGTCAATGGGAAGAACTTTTATTTGCAGTTCGGAAAATAACGAAGCTTTGCAATGCTTCTGCTCCAGGCAACGTTGCGTCGACCCTTGATGTACGCAGATTGCAGAGAAGAGGCCTCTAGTTCCTGGAACCACGACACAAGTCAGTTGCTCTCGACGTAATCTTCTACAAGACACGAGGGGAAGTCTTCGTGGCTAGCCTAAGTGCTTCCCCTTTGTTCGTCTCGCCTTATCTCGCGAGCACGTCAGCTGCGCACATCGCCTCTATGGACCGGCTCTAAATCAACATGTGAGTCGCTACAGGGATTACAACACAGAGGCTTCTGGGTAATTCCCGCCCATGAATTGATGGCGCCCTCGCGTTGAGGCGAGGCAAGCGGCCGGCGACTTCAACTAGTGGGTAGAACACGAACCTCTTCACTGCCCGGGTCGTGTCCCACCAGGGGAATGGCTTCACGCACGAGATATCTCGTACGTGGCCCGTAAATTTTCACACGATCCGGTACAGCTCCTCTCGTGCTTCGATGAGCTTGCACCGCTTCCTTGAATGAACGCTAATTATCGGGGTTATCGTGCGTGACGTCATTTACCCGCCATTCAGCGAGCTGCTCGCGCAACGTCACGAGTGACCTATGGAAACCTCCGCTGTTATTAAAACTGCAGCATGATTTTCTTTCCTCGGAGAAATAATATTAATTAATTAAGGCGCGCAAAAGAACTTTCTCTTTGACACATGACTTAGCGCTAAGGATAAGTTTCTCTCTTATCTATCCATTTTAACTTTCTTCCTAATTTAACAGACTCTCATTACTAAGTCGGTACTCATGTACGATGTCAGTGAATCATGAGCAGCAGTTCCATGAATTCAATTGATTATTGTATATTTAAAATACTGAACCAGTTCTTCAAGTTTCTGAACGTGTCCCAAACCATAAGCACATTTCTATCTTCTGTGAACTGCAGTAAATACAGGCCGGATACAATAATCTGTTACCAATAAAGTAAATCTACATGGTTTACTTGGAGAGCTTAGTTTTCAAGAATTCTATTGTCGTTTGGGCGACGTATTTTAAATTGGTTATAATTTCATATACGTTTTCCTTATCAGAGAGTGAACAAATGACCAGGCTTTGTACGAACGTAAGAGATTTCAAGTGTGAGGGCGTGAAAATAAATAATTAATCGTAGATGCCAACAAAGTGTTACGTGTCTCATATTCACTTCTTGCGGAAAGTCATTACATAATTTAGATGCTGTCTCATGACGTAATGAAACTTCAGACTGTCTGACTAGAGTTAATTAAAAGTAAAAGTTGTTCTACAGATGTACGACCTTGCATCTCGCAGGTATTGTGTAGGGAAATATGATTGTCATGACGTGGTGGGATAATCAAATTATGTGATTAGCTCGGCATTCCTAACTTTGATTTTGTGTTCTTCTGCGGAAACTGTTTGTATGAAAACTAAAATGTTTTGCTATTTATGTTTCTATAAAAGTGTATAAAGTACGGCATGACATAGCGAAACAGATCTTCGTTGACTGAGTCCAGATATCTTCAGTTGTCTCTACCGTAGATGATGGCTGATTCTTGAGAAACTGTGTGTGTGTGTGTGTATAACTGTATACATATATATACACATACACACACACACACACACACACATATATATATATATATACACACACACACACACATAAATATACCACTTTTAAATTCGATTTTTTTATTGTACCTACATGTATGACAAATGACAAACAAATATAGTATAACTAACGTATTTTGCTAGAATAATTAAAGTTATTATAATCGCACCGTAAGTGTAACATTAAAAACACATACCAGCTGCCATACCTAATAGCAACACTGTTTATGTTTGTTAGTAATTTTGTCTCAAATGTTGGTAAGTGAGGCAGCCACGTGGTGAAGAATTTGTAGGTCGTGACTTCGATTCTCCTGTGAATAATTTTCATCGGTAAATTCTGGTAATATTGGCATTTGTGTAATGAAATATATTACAAGTCTAGGATTTTTCTTTACCATTAACAAGTAAATGTTCCGTACAGGCATTGTTATTTTCTTCCTAACACGTAAACGAAACTTTACCTCAATTTTATTACTTCCTCCATGTGTAAAAAATACTAAGCGAATATATGAGACACATTGTATGGACACAAATACTATTGCACGTAAAATGTAAATATTTTATTTTTACCAATTTTCCACCACATAATTTTTAATTAAAAAAAAAAGTGTCTCTGTAATAATTGATGTAACACAGCTTTGATAGATGTGTGCGCATTGAGGAACTGGCAACTGCGGGCTATCTGAAACTGGAGATGATGAACACAACAGAAAGGTTTAGTTACGTCAAATCCTTGTCTTTACATCGCAATTACATGTTTTTACTGTTCAAAACAATCTACTTTGTGTTTATTATTTCAATGTCTAAAAGTGGAATATTTGGTTGGCGGAGCGATTAAATACTTGCTTCGTTGTAAATAGAATTTCCCTCGTAATTATAATAAAAAGCATCGAGCGTTTAACGTGGGACTTTTGCTATTGAAGCGTCCTTATGTATGTAAACCTCGTCAAATAAGATTTATTTAAGCAGAAACATAATTTTTGATTTTTAACTTTTCGCCATAATTATTTTTACCATGATTGGTTGTACCTGAATATAGGATTATTAAATAAAATTACACATATTAATATTATGCTACACCAGAAATTTCAAAATGACTCGCGATATAGATACTATTATGTATTTCGAAACAAACCATTACATTTCCGTCAATGAAATATAATTTACTATCAAGAGTAAGTTAAATTTTTTTCTGAGTGCCAACTTAAAAAAAAGTGCCCTTTCTGAGTTTCAGACGATGTGAAATGTCTCCTACGGTATATCCACCCCGAAAATTACTTAAGCACGTTGACAACTAAACTTTCTACATATTTAGTTGAGTGAACAAAATCTTATTTTGTTCCGATAAGAAGAGCGTCGTATCCTCGACTTTCAACTGAACCAATATGTTATGTTTGATGTCAGCACGGACTTAGAAGAACAGGTTCAACGGAGATGTAATAGGCTGAACCTTTCTTGCGAGAGTTGGTTCGTGTCATAGTTGCCAGTGCCGCTAACACAGTTTGCGGTAGGGAAGCTCACCTACATGATTGTTTAACTATGTTTTCCTGGGTTATAAAAACATATTCAAGTATTCATAGTGAACATATTTACAAAAGAAAACATATTTAAATTTCTAGTAGTTTCGAAACAACACGCGCATACTGTTTCCAAGCCCCCGGCTACATACAGCCTGGTTGCTCGGCTGCATTACAAAACAAACTATTTAGACAAATACGAAACTAAAAGTTCTACAACGGTATTTGATTTAGATTTGTCTTTTAATAATATTACTGTCACTGCTTTAAGTTTCACAGTCCCAGTAGTACATGCCAGTTTAGCTCCTTACACGTATCTGCAATAAGAATGCACGTGTCAGTGAGTTAGTTGAGTCCTATCTCATGTCCAAAGCCAAACGCTAGTTTTTCTGGTCTCTAGAGCTGTTCTTGCACGTACCATGAGCGGTGTCCTCAAGGTTACGTCATGTGGTTCCCTAGAGACGTGTTGGCGCCAACTGAAGGTGGAGTGCTTGGCGCGCACACAAAACTTCTCTACAGCAGAACAAATGTGTATAAATTAGGCCGCGGTCACTCGACTCTCAGAACTACCTCACTTGTAACATGTCAGCTACTGGAGAGGTTATATTAGCTCTGAGCCTGTTCCGGTCCCAGTCGCACCTTGTTTACAATGAACTGGTTTCGTCGGTTCTTTCAACTAAGAGTAAGTATGCCACAGAGGGAGATACTTAGCACCATTTAGATCCAACAACATAAAGTAATTGAATCTTGCGAAACCTAGTGGACTTCAATAAAGTAAAGCAAATTTTAATGCTATATTTGGTTCAAAGTTGCCAGAATCTCTCATTAACACTGGTTTCCCAAATTACTAATGTCAATGTGGCAATATTTCCTTTTGCTTAACATCCATGTACATGTTGAATGAAGGTACGACAGCAGATTAAAAAATTGGCCAACAGCTAATGTGAGATTTCTTAGTAATGAAATGTTTCATAGCGATAACAGACATATGAATAACTTAGATTTATAATGATGTCAGTTAGTTAAAACAGTTTCTACAGCGTGCACAGGCTTGCCAAGTCTATCTTAAAGGTAAAATATACAGCGGAATAACAGAGTTCCTAATTTTAGTGTGACATCGGACATTTAACTGCGTGCTTTTAGTAATTTATCGCCTAAGTTTAGAACTAGGAGGCAGCGAGCTATAGTAATATGAAAGTAGTAGCACATTTACCTTGCACCAGTCGACACTGAGTATGTCGCCAGTATTCCAAGTGATGCGTTACATTTGTACTTGTTGTGTGAGTGCATACAGACCTGCCAGTTAGCGGTACACTGACCCGTACGATAAACCCCGGT
This sequence comes from Medauroidea extradentata, assembly GCA_003012365.1. NCBI lineage: Eukaryota > Metazoa > Arthropoda > Insecta > Phasmatodea > Phasmatidae > Medauroidea > Medauroidea extradentata. The sequence goes on along the minus strand of PNEQ01087408.1, from coordinate 6,382 downwards.
ACACACCTTCCCTGTCCTGAATTATCTACTCAATTCCGTACTAACTTCTGTTCATAAATGACGATAGCGATTTTATACCAAAATTACGTAGCAAAAGTTCTGTGCTGCGGACACACAATCACTGTTAACTAAAAACTATCGGTACATAAAAAAAAGAAAAATATGTTCGTGATGTTGGTTGCTATAGGCAATTAAGGATAAAGTGAGCACTCAAAGAAGCCCTGCTAAGATTCTATTTCCAGCCAATTCGTACCTTTACGCGAGTAACGGCTAACGACGTGAAATGTCTAACATCTCTGGACACGTCACTTGATGTTTGCGCGTCTAAGATAAAGTGTGCAGTCGGTAGGAACCAGTAAATTTTGATTTCAAAAAATGTATTTATTGTATACTATACAAGTATGTCAATTTCCGTTTACTTTGTTTCAGTATTGTTGTACTTAAACAGGAAAACACACGGAACTATATTGCGTAACTTCGCTGCCTACCACACAAGCAGCAAGGCAACTATAGTTAATGTTAAATCATATGCAGTAACGACTAGTGACACTTTTCAAAGGTTAAATTTTTAGTGCTCACTTTATCCCGAATGACTTATGGAATCCTCCTGTAGTATTCTCGAAAGAAATTTTACAAACAAGACACGGGTGTGATTCTCAAATATGTTATACTAACTTGTGTTATTTTGGTTTTGATAACTCCGGTAGTTGTGTTGAGTAGGAAGAAAGTATTTTATTTCTATTCCAATCACATTGGCAACCATACTTGCATTCTTCGCATGCGCGGGGGCTGAAACTGTGCTCTGTGCATGAGCGAGAATATACAGTAGTGTGAGAAATAGGACGGGCTGTATCTGTGAAATTAAGTACGGAATTCTGTCTAGAACCAGCATAGTTGCGGTACACATTCTTGCAGTGCTACTTCACAGAATTAGGTACGGAATTGTATAGTGAATTATGGATAGCGTGTAGCGGGCTTAAACCTCCAGTAATAAGAGTGTACTCAAGTATATCCTCATTTCCTCATTGGCTGCTCACTGACACGGTGATAACACATAATTGTGTCAGCATTTAGTGTCTTCTTCAGTACTGTCTGGTTATAGTTCGTGGTTGGTTGTCAACAACAGCCTGACGGCTTCCTCCGCTCTTCATTTAACTCACGTCCGGTAGTTTTGCAGTGGTTTTCGAAAATATTTTTATCATCAAAGCAACATAATTTTCATATCGAAGTATGTTTACACTGGTTTGTCACAAATATATCATAATTCGTATCTAATTTTTTTCGGTAGCAATAAGCCTCGCAGCTTTCTACATTTTTACACCCAAAGTATCGCCAATTTTGTTATTAAAATAAGCCACAATAAAACGAAATTATACTTTGCAAACGAGAGGTGACTTTTTCACAAAACGCCTGCATAGAATTGTACATCGTATGACTGTTACTCGTCTTGATGTTTTTCAAAGGAATACGTTTAAAAAAATTGGAATTTTTTGCACCAATAATAATAAAACTAGGTATCACGGTGTTAAAGGCGTATCCAGAGGCTGTGCTCCATGGCGCTTGCAGGTGTGCCAACTGTGGGAAAGCAGGACGGTCCAGGAGGCAGATATAATGTGAGGTGGGCAGGGGAGACAACCATGACCCACATAACGTCTTAACTGCAGCGGTATGTGAATGTGGACGTGAGGTGCACTAGCCTCCTGACACTACAGGACAACACACCACGGTCGTGTTAGCAGGGAGGGGGGAAGGGGGCTGGTTTGGTTGGTTGCCCGGACCACGAGTTACGACACGCCGTGAACGTGTTCCGCCCTCCCTACCGTCCATAGGGGCGACATTCAACACCCGCGCCGCACGCACGTTAGCCCCTACGTACGGCTACCTGCCCTCCTTTCCCCGGCGCGGCGCCTCCAGAGAAAGGGACAGATTACCGCGCCGCAATTTTGTGATGTTCCAACGACTTTTTATTTCTTAACTTTTTTTATGTTGACGAAACAGCCGACCCCCCGCGGAGTGATAAGTCTGGCTACTATTACCTCAGCACTTTTGGAACCCCTGCAGAGTTTCTACAACTTTCTACACTCTTTGTGTTCTTCCGCCAAAAGTAGCCTGAAAAAAAAACTTAAAAATCACCGTGGCTGTCTTGCGCCACAATTTAATGACACATAACGATATTCTAAAAATACAATAATTGTACAATTACATTTGAAGAGCAGGGACGGCTGATTTTCGTGAAAAGAGTTTGGCCCCACTTTGTTTCAGTGCCTTATGTGCACACCTGCAGTTATGCTTCGTAATCAGTGATTGGACGTTGTGGCTCTCACGAGTCGTGGGGTTCTACCAGCCAATCATAGAGGTGCGGTGTTTCAGTAATCTTACGGTGATTGGCTCAGTGAAATGACAGTAGTCTCTTCATAAAGGCACGCTGCCCAGTAACCTTGAAGCTGAACTACAGGAGTGCACATAAGACACTCAAACAAACTGGGGCAGAACTCTTGTCGCGGAAATCAGCAGAGCCTATTGACGAGATACGTTCAGTGAAAACAACAGGGAGCATGGCAAGCGCAGTAGCTAGAGCACTCGCATCCCACAAAGTCGACCCGGGTTCAATCACTGGCGAGGTCGGCCCACGGATTTTCGCATGTGGGGATCGTGTCGGACTATGCCGCTGGTATTTTCGCATGTGGGGATCGTGTCGGACTATGCCGCTGGTATTTTCGCATGTGGGGATCGTGTCGGACTATGCCGCTGGTATTTTCGCATGTGGGGATCGTGTCGGACTATGCCGCTGGTATTTTCGGGGTTCTCCCGTTTCCACCACCCCTTAATTCCGGCGTCTTTTTAGTGTAGGGCGTTATTGCATTTCATCCTTCGGAGCAAACAGATGTCTACAGGCTCCAGGTTTGCAAGCCTGCATTCAGGAAGCGATACCCTGTCCATCGGGCACCTTCATCAACGATAATTTAGTGGAAATATATCACTAATGATGAAAACATAGCACACGTAAAATCTCGTGACTTAAAGTCAGTAAACTAAAGTATAATACCCGTGTACACCAAAGTAACTTTCAATTGGACTACAGTCCATCAGACATGCCACGAAGATATATGAGTCAATGACACATTTGTAAAGAATCTAATAGGTAGGACCAGGTAGTTTTTGCGAAAAGATTTTTGCAGCACTTTGTTTCAGTGCCTTACGTGAGCACCTGCATCTCTATGTGGTCAGTGATTGGGTGCCTTAACATACAACGTCTGGAGGTTAAACCCGCAAATCACAGACGTGATTTATGGCAGTTATCCGTGTACTGATTGGCACAGTCAAATGAATAACGACTCTGCACAAAAACACTCTGTCAATAGCCACGAAGTTGAGCTGCAGGTGTACACGTAAGACATTAAAACAAAGTAGGGCAAAAATCTTTTCGTGAAAACTACGGGGCACTACTAATAGGACCTATTCCCCTGTCTCCTAGTTGAGTGTGAAAGTGGACCAGCAGCCAATGAACAAAGTGAACAAATAACGAATGTCGAAGGATGTATATGATAGTAGGGTCTAGCTTGTATGTCATTGAACTCGCAGAATATTCCTGTCCCTAGCCACTGTTTATTAAAGTACTCCATGAGGGCTCCAAACCAAGAACAAACCTGCATGCAAACATTCACTGACAACGATAACAAAACTTTTTTTTAGATTTCTGTCAAGTTTTCCTCAGATTCATGTTTACCACAGGGAGTTCCCTTGTGGGCTTATGAAACCGACCACTAGCGCTTCTCCGATCTTGTGCCACACACACACACGCACACTACTGCTGTTCTCGCTCGGATCCAGAAGGTCAGCAAAGATCTCCTAGAGTTACGACGGCCCCTACTTGATTTGTGAGAGGAGAGAGGAAGCGAGTGACCTGACCTCTAGCGTACAATGACCACTCCCGGGGGCACCTCGACCCCCATATATCACCACCGTCTCCTCCTACACGCCCGCAGATGAGCGGTAATTCCTCTGATTGCCTCTGCACAGACCTGTGTTTAATCAATGCCGGAGGCGGCAGAATATTGACTGTGTGGCCGCACTTCCTACACCGCCAACAATATTGTTGGTCAAGCAACATTGGCTGTACAGATTCTGCTTCTCAGGGAATCATAATGTGGTTTTAAGAGGAGTCTCTGACATGTTTTCTATAAAATCAATGATTGCGCTTGTACCAATATTTCCACAAATAACTGTGCTGGGAACATAGTTTCTTTCCACTTAATGAAAAAAAAATATATCTGTAGACGCCACATTTGACTTAAATTTTATCGAAAATGTTTGGCATTGGCGTTCAGACTCCTAAATACAAAGGAGAAAACCACATCCCGGCATTTGTAGTTCAATTAATCTTTTGGTATTCGATACATGCAATAATAATATACAGTCACGGATCTAATTTGCGTTCAATTGGACTACAGCAACCACCAGAATCTAAGACCGACTCTGATTCGTTTTTACATTGCCTCGTCGTCTCTATGGGCAAGGTACTTCTCGTAACATAAAAATACAACAGAAAATGGAAATGTAAAGAATTGTTTATGATCGCAATAATCACATAAATATCTCCGGTTCAACAACATGTCTGGCTGAACGCCTCGGTTATGCGCATACTATGTCATCAGAAGGCCCCAGTTGGTGCTGTGGTTCGGGTGCTCGCCTCCGAACAATGTTTCTTTTCTGGTTCGACGTGGATTGTCGCATGTAAGGATCGTGCAGCACTGAAAACTCTCTGGTCAGCAGTAACAAAATTATGTTTATTCACTCGCTTCCGGCAATAACTTATGATAGCTTAGTCAGCATTACTTCACTTCTAGTCGATATCTTAGAGTAGCTATATATATATATATATATATATATATATATATATATATATATATATATATATATAGACAAGAATAAAATGTATTTGAGTTTCATTATTTACATTCTGGCAACGTTAAAGCATGGGCTAAGACTGTGTGGTGTATTTGAAGTTATTTTGACAATGTTTCAGATATCGTACCTGAAATTACGTGCATTGCTTGTGAGGTCAGAGATTTCGTGAGTGGATATTTTATTCATTTACGAAGTTACATTTTCAGAAATGAATTGCGAAAAAAAAATTATGATGGAAAATACATAAACTTCTGAAGGAATACTGAAAAATAATTAAATATAAAGCGTATAACTAACTACTTTTTTATATATAAGTTTAATATTAACTTGTTTGTTGTTAAGTCTTAAAAATAATAATAATTGGCATAGTTCTTACAAAAGTATTCTTCTAAACATTTTGCATATTTTTGTTTGTTTAAAGGCATTATCTGTAATTTATTTTACTGAAGATAATTTATTCAACCTTGATTCCTCACGTAAACTCTGTGGATGCAAATTAATGTAGGTGGGCAAGGGACAAGCCAAGCTGAAATTACTGTCTTGTTTTTATTTTTCTCAACTGCTCGTCTCTTCTGAAATACATCACTGTATGATAAACCGAACACATAAATTCATAACATCTCATGTGTTACTAGGCCTATAACGCTATTGGTGCAGATATGCCTATTATTTTAAAATCATTCTTCGTGCTGAACATGTCAGTCTCGTCAGTAATGCATGAAAATGAGATACTGGACATAAAGTAATTTACAAAATATTAACACACTGTAACAAGACGTGATAGTATTTGCCCAAGGAATTGATTTTATTATTCTTAAATGGCAATTCCAACCAAACGGGTGAGAGACTGCCTTAAGAGTTAAAATATAACAAGGGATAGTTAAACATGATTGGAAGTAACGTAAACAGTTCGCACGTAACTCTCTGCAAGTATACACTGGTGTGTCATATCAGTTTGTTACAGCGTAGTCGGTCTTCAGGCGAAGAGGTACAATGACACGAGCAGGTCCTCTGATCAGACGAGCCAGGAGAGATAGATTGTGCAAGAGAGGGAGAGGGGAACAGAATCTGTGTTGTTGGTGAAACAAGGACTGTAGAACCTAGTATTAAGAGCACAGGGATATCAGGAAGCTATGAGAGCACATGTGGAGGTACAAGGACAGGAGCAGGTCCTCTGATCAGACGAGCCAGGAGAGATAGATTGTGCAAGAGAGGGAGAGGATAATATAATCTGTGTTGTTGGTGAAACAAGGACTGTAGAACCTAATATTAAGAACACAGGGATATCAGGAAGCTATGAGAGCACATGTGGAGGTACAAGGACAGGAGCAGGTCCTCTGATCAGACGAGCCAGGAGAGATAGATTGTGCAAGAGAGGGAGAGGGGAATAGAATCTGTGTTGTTGGTGAAACAAGGACTGTAGAACCTAATATTAAGAGCACAGGGATATCAGGAAGCTATGAGAGCACATGTG
>PNEQ01087406.1:0-22750 GCA_003012365.1 Medauroidea extradentata | reverse complement strand
CAGGAGTTTGTAAGGTGTTGGGTAAGTGTTAAGACCCACTTAACTCCTCGAGTCATCGGATTCCTGGGATACCACTGTTGCCGCAATCCGCCACTTTTTGGTGACTTGTTGATTACCCAGCACCCACTTACTGCCGTCCTGCGACGCCACTGACGCCGCGGGGTTGTGCAATCGTCTTCCTACTCTTCCGCGACGCCACTGACGCCGCGGGATTGCGACACCGTAACAATATGTGTCCGTTCCAATACCATTATGACCAGTAGCAGATAGACACCCATGCCAGCAGCCTTGGCCGCCTATAACTATCCTTTCAGTGGACATTCGCTCTCTAGTAGGAGAGAAATAGGAAATTTTTCTTCCGTCGCACTGTTGTTACAGAACAATAAGGTCCTATTCACAATGCGCAGTTGACGGTTGGCAGTCCGCAGTCGGCTGTCAGAGATGAATGTGTACGTTAAGATATTCACAAAACGCAATTTGCAAGTCGAGCATTCAGCCGTCCAGCAGTCGGAGATGATTAACTTTATCTTTGACCGCTAGACTGCCGACTGCCGAAATGTTTCACCCAGTCAGATGTTTCTCTCGCAATCACCTGATGTAAACAAATATTGTTTTCTCCAGATGTTCTATACTTCCAAATGATTAGTAAGAAATTTTTAGCCAGTGAAGTAGCAATTTTAAAAACAATACGCAACATTATCCCTGCCAGTCGACTGCAAACTGCGCATTGTGAATCGGGCCTTAGTGGGCAGTTTTAGGAAAGCAAGCTGTGCATACGTATTCAATTCAGTCGAACTGCCACGAAGATATTTTATTCGATTCTAGGTGAAATAAAATTCCGACGTTTGCTGTGAATTACTCGGGTTTAGTTCCGTTCATTCAAAGAAGCCTTTATTTATTTACGGAAGTTACAACTTGTGAATTTGTGTAGTTGTTTTCAAGGAGCAGGACTTTAGCGACTTAAATAATTATTCAACGTATTAAAAACAACGAGATTACTCAAATCTCTATAACATCTTCAGTCACACAAAACGTTTGGAAAGACCATAATGGTGTTTAAGCTATGTGGGCATCACAGAGTATGCATCATAACTGGAGATGCTTTTGACAACAGGAAAATATGTGACAGCTTCACTGGAATTATAGTTTCACTCACGGCAGACGTAAGAGTAACAAGGCACACAAAGACCATAATCGAAAATGCCCAACTTATGTGGACATTATGCCGTATTTATTTAGGAATTAAACATACGAATTAAAAATTCCTAAAAAAATGGTCGAAACATACTTGGTGTCCCAAGTAACCCGAGTTGTCGGTATTTCTTTGAGTTTAATTCTGTCGAATTTCCTTACATGTATTCCTAATCGAATATAAGGAAATATATTTATTTCTATGTTATTTTTAACAGTACATTCTTTAACGGTGGGCTTGTATTACAAATAAATATTAGTAAGCCTGGTACATTTATCAAAAATATATTATTTTACAAATAAGTATGTTTATGTGAGGAATATCTTCTTGGAGACGTAGCCAGAGCATAAATACACCCCAAAATAAAATATAAATTAGACATAAGCTCAGTTCCAATAACAGTGACAACTGTGGGGGAAGTACTATTTTTTTTTTAGTAAACAGCGAAGGGAAGAATTTTTTTGCAAAATATACACACTAGGGTACACAAAGTTACGGCGAAAGAATGAATAGTTTTGACATAAAATACATAAATTAACATAACTGTAAGTTAATTATTTTATAGTTCCTACACCTAATACGTAACATATTTTCCTCACAAGTTATGAAAATTAATAGAGGAGTTTAAAAATTATTATTTAAATGGTTAAAATTACCTTTATCTCAGTTAACCGAAGCTAAAACAAATGGTTAGTAATCTTGTGTACTTCGCAACATGCTTTTAGACAGTTCTTTGAAGAAGTCTGGATATAAAAAATTAGTATTTTTAAGCAGATTAACGATATTCAATATCAATGCAAAATATTTTTCATATTTAAATTTTATCAAATTTAAATTATTCATATGAAAAGTATTTCCTGCAGGAATTTTAAGTAAAAAGTAATTTTATTCACGGCCAATCAAAAGTATTTCTCACTTAATAAATAGTAAGAAATTTAAAAATACGTGAAGCTATTACTGTAATATACGCGTACAGGTATACTTTCAATAAAATTACCCTATAAATAGTCAATAATTAAGGTATCAACATTTTCAGAACAAATATAAAACTGTATAACGTAAGTAACAAATGCTTAAACTTTTTCATTAATCTCAACACTATAGCCCCGCAATTTTGCGAAAAAGAATTTTGCAACAATTCGTTTCAATGTCTCACGCACGCATCTTCAGCTATGTTTTTCTTGGTTACAGGCATGCATTTTTTGTGGCGAGGTTTCACTCATTTGACTGTGCCTGAAAGAATCCTGTTGCTGAGAAACCACACGTTTGTGATTTGCGTGCATGATCCTTAGAGGCTAGAGTTAAAAACATCCAGTCACTGACCGCGAAACAGAGATGCAGATGTACGTATAACAGTGGCATTGAAGCAAATTGGCGCTAAATTAATTTCACTAAAAATCAGAGGCTCTGATAATTTTCTATTGTTGTAGCAACGTCAGAAAGACATTTTTTCTAGATTGCCTCCCACAGTTATTTAAACGATTTTAGGATTTTTAAAACAGCTATGACAATACACATAAAAACAGTAATACCTTATCTTATTAATATGGCCAATCAAACTCATGCGATAACAGTGACAAACTAGTGAAATATACATAATTGTAAATGATAACATACTGTACAAAGTCCTTTACCGAAGCCTCTTTTATAAAGTTCTTTGCAGCAAAAAGTCCATTGTTTTATATTTACAATGAAAATGGTTCATGTTGTAAACAATTCTGTTAGTTACATAACGTTTTACAAAAAAAAAATGTGTCCTGTAGTGTTCGTACAGTGAAATGCCAATAGCCTATCAGAAATTTTGGAACCTATCCGTAGGGACGGGAATTTTTGGTGAAATGGTTTTCGCCCCACTTTGTTTAAGTACCTTACGTGTACACCTGCAGTTCAACTTCGTGATTATTGGCAGAGTGTTTTTGTGCGGAATCGTTAGTCAATAGGCTGTGTCAATCAGTACACAGATAACTGCCACACATCACGTCTGTGATTTGCGGGTTTAACCTCCACACGCTGGGAGTTAACATCCAATCACTAGCCACGAAGCAGAGATGCAGGTGCGCACGTAAGGCACTGAATCAAAGTGCTGCAAAAGTCTTTCCGCGAAATTTCCTGTCTCTACTTATCCGTAAAAATATTACAATGAACTAAGAAGATAATTCATATAGAAAACTAAAATGCCTTGACTTATACAATAAGGCAATTCTCATATCAATAGCCGAAAATTTTGCATTTAAAACTTATGGAAATATCAAGTTTTCCATTATTAATATTACTATGTCATAACTTAAGAAATGCGATTACAAGAGACATCTATACTTGTATGTATATTCTTATCAGTTAATTTTAACCTATAGCATTTACTATGGGTAATTCCTTAAAGCAATAAATACGTTAGATGTAAAAAAAAATTCAAATACTTAAAAAGTCGTAATGAATGTTCGCCAGTGTAAATAAAATTACGAAAAACAATAAAAAAAATGTTATTTTTAGCTACCGAATAGCTTTTAAGCCTTAAACGGATTCCCATACAGTTGAGTCTGCCATTTAATGGGCATTACTTACATCAATGTAAGTTAACTTTGACCATGTGAATTATATTTTGTATTCTCAAAGAAACGTTTTCATAAGAATATACTTGGCTGACGTATTCAATGTGAAAATATGAGAATTTTATTTACGCTCCCTTTATAGTGGCCCACGTGCAACGATACTTTTACAAACTTTTGTAAATCGATAACATGTATGGTATTTTGCAAGAATTGTAAACGTAGTTTGCTCATAAATACAAAACCTCTTTCATTTAAAGAAATTAAGTAAATGAAAGCAAAATTAATATTACAATTTAATTCCTATAAATTGGATAACTGGAAATCTTAACTAAATCGTGAAGTGGAATTGTCCTGTTAAGGTATCTTACAAAATTAAATTCGTGTACTTAAAATATAATTTCGTAAAAATCACAGCAATGAATGCAATTAATAATCCCGCATCCTGAATAATTTTAAAACAGAGTGGCAATAACGTACCCTTTCTCCCAAACCTTCTGCACGGTGCCAATGGACACAATTAATTCACACTTCTACGGACACTGATCAGATTATTATTGTGCGTGAAGAATATTGCAAAAGCAGGTCACTAACCATGTTAATGTCTGCAAGAAAGAAACAGCAGAACTACATTTGAGGGAGAGTAGTTAGTACCATTAGATAAACACCGGAAATAACACAGAAATAGTTTACGTCAAGCTCCCTAAATGCTAAAAATTAATAAAAATTCACTTGACGACTATCGCCTTCTTTTCTATTTACGATGGTCAGGAACTCTCACACGTGGAATTTACGCCTGTGATTAGCTACAGTGCTTATTTCTAATACGAATCTTAAGTAAAAATACAGGTACACCTTGTCTAGTGTGATTATATTAAAGAGTTATCGTGAGGGGTAAAATTCATTAGGAATAATAAAATATGTTTTATATCCCTCACTCTAGGTCTTTACTTTCAATGAGACTTTTGAACGTAGAAATAATTTTGTATATTTCAGAAACTGAAATGTAATTGCTCCCGCGATTGACTCAGAAATTTATACATGCGGACAAATGTAGCAACTATTAATTTAAGAAAGATTGTTTTGATTTGATATATATTTACAAACTATGAAAAAACTTGCCTATGTTTGTGTGTGTTTCAGGCTTCGTATATCAAGTTTCGCAAAACACATTGAAATAAAACATGATTCTAAGAACATACACAACACTAAATCACGGAAATAATGTATAATTAAAATTTATAATTTGTGAAAATCTACATGTTATTTACAAAGCTGAATATGTACCACAGTTAAAAACAAGTACATTGACAGGACGTGGAACGATTGCGTTACGGTTAAATTTTATTGCGTTAAACACTTAAGATTAACAAAACCATGAAACATTCACGTAAACAGCAAATTTAAGTGGACTCAGTTAGTAAACGGGCCATCAATACCACCACACGACACGTGGTCAGTTATGTACGAAATACCGAGGGACACAGACGTTCTGTGCATATGTGGTCAGTAAAAAGTAACGTGCTTTCCGTGAACAAAATATACAAAGGAACCATTGTATTTTTAATTGCGGCATGCTGAAACTCGAATATCAATCCAGCTCAATATTTAAAAATTTAACAAACAGATTTTGTATAAAATTAAGAAACTATAACTCTGCTATTCTGAAATATTCGTAACATACAATAACAAAAATTATTATATTTTGAAACTTATGTTTCCTCTAAACTACTCGTAATGTATTTGCGTCGAGAGAACGAAAATTTTTTCACAAAACAAATAAACTGCTGTACTTATCAATAAGTGCACAATATGATTTCATATTGCTAAACACAAAAGTACTATACATTTTTTTTTTTTACATTTTCATTGTCATTTTTAAGTAATATGCAGTTGTTTTTGCACCTTACAGCATTATTCGCGCTAAGCAAGCTTCATACATACGCCGGTAACTACCATTGATGTATTGTCGATTGCGATGTCGGTGACCCAGCTTGACGCAATAACAGGAACTGGGAGAGGGATCGGCCATTACCTTTGTTAATAATTCGCCTGGAGAGATTTCAGGAAACCATAAACGAAATCCCGGGAATTGAACCCGAGTTGATAACGTTGTATCAACTAACTCAGAATTTGATCTGAAGGTTGGGAACAGAAAGATCTCCGTAATACTGGAAGCCAAATCAATCAAGGTAGCCCGTAGAAAAATCTTGTTAGTAACATATCGTACTTTTACATCTAAACTTGATAGCTACATAAATAGCGTGTTAAAACAGTTGAAATAATGAATTTAAATATATTTGTGTTGTTTTAAAATTGCCCTTCTGAATAACTCAATCTTTAATTATAGACTTCCTAAGCACAATAACATAAATGGCAGTGAACTTGGTTATACGTTACTTTGTAATCTCGTATGTTTGGTATTGCAGGGATGTTATCAGCAGGAAAATCTGATTTTTTGATTGGTTGTATTTAATCTTACGTCAAGATCAGTAATTGGATGATTACAGCTCTTGGCATGCTTTGGAGTCCTACTCTAAAAATCACAGACTTTTGATGTTGCAGCAACCTTTTTCTAAATGTTGAAACCAGGAGCGTCTACCCACAAGAAAACACACTGCCTATAAGTAAAGAATATACGCAGACATGCAGATACGCAAGTTATTAAAATCTAGCAGAGCAGTAATATTTTCGCAAAAAAACGAGTGTCCTTAATTATTATCAGCTGTATTTTTTCATCATGGAAACAATTCAGAAATAGTCACAAAATAACGAATGTTTGAAACTGCATCAATACAAATAATGAAATATAGTTATTTATAACCAATCATAAACAATTAACAATCGGAAAAAATTGGGAACGTTGCATTTTCTTGTAGACTCAAACGGAAAGTCAAAACTTTGCTGCTAATTACAATCTTGACGAGTGTACTAGTTTAAACAGTGTTCGACGTAACAAAAACACTAAAACAAATATACAGACATGAAGACAAAAAAAGTCTTTCTTGCAGGTAAATAGTGAAATGTGATTTCTCGTATATCAATAAAATATATTTCCATGCTGTGTCTGGCGTAATCCAGAGCAATTATTTCCCCAAACTAACCCCCAAAATTTAAGTAAAGTGACATTATACGTACGTTAAAACTTCAGTTAAATACTTTCACTTTAAAAATCAACATATTTACGTTTTTCAAGAAAAAACATACTTTGCAGAAAGAATACGCCACTAGGCAACCCATATATTCATATTGAAATTTGAATCATATTTTACGATATAATGGCCCGAAATAAATTTTCAAATAAATACATTACAAAAAATATGCCCTTGAACTCAAATAATAGTTTGGTTAAACAATAGACTATCCGAGAGATCTAACCTATTATATGTTAAATTTAATATCCTATTTGCTTTATGCACCCAGAACTGATGCACAGCCTCTGATAGTTCAGTTTTTTAATAATATGCTCTTTTTCGGATAGTTTAGTAGTACTTTTTGTCAGGTCTGAGTTCACTTACCTTATGCGTGTTGTACGGGCTTGGTGCAATAAAGGTCACAATTATTTTTTTTATTTCGAATGAACCTAATATGTCCATTCCACTGTATGTGCAGTAAGTTTCATCTTATATTGTGACTGGCATTACTTAAGTGTCAGCGATAAGTGCTCAAAGAATTGTCAAAATTTACCGAAGGTATACGAAACAGAGCATAGAAGTGGAACCACGAGTTCGTCGCGAAAAGATTTTTGTGCCATTTTGTTTCAATAGCTTACGTTTGCAGCGGCAGCTCTGCGTCATAGTTATTGGCAATTAGTCTTTGTTCAGACACGTCTCTCATTTGACTCTACCAGTCGGAATAACGCTGCTGTGACACGATGCGTCTGTGATTTGCCATTAGAACCCCAAAACAAGTGAGAGAGAGAACATCCAATCACCGACAATGAAGCAGAGCTGCTGATTTGCACATACGGCACTGAAACCAAGTGGTGAAAAAATATTTTCTCCACAAACTCGCGGCTCTAGATATAGCTCATCGCTTCGGTTGAAACAGTGGAAATGCAAGGAATATTGGCAAAACCAGAGTTGTTTTGTTAACGTCGTTTTCATTTAATTTGAAAACTTACGGTCTCAGGGAGGAAGGGGCGGGGGGGGGGTGAGGGGCACATCTGGGGATATTTGTCGAGGATGTGCCTGCTGTCTTTCGCCATTGCTTCCAGAGATGTTTTCACTATTCCAAAACTCATCTCTCGCACACAAATATATTTTTCATAAATTATAACTGTATGTTGATTAAATGAAAGTAATTATATTTTTAAAATGTGTGTCTGTGCAAGAAACGTTAATTATATATTTCTGAAAGACAGTACCTCCATAGTGAGATAAACTCAGTACGCTTCACGGGCGATTTCTTCGTACATTTTTAGGGTTAGATTATTGCCTTACAGTCTTTCAGGGAGTACGAAACTATAGTCCAATCACTTACGCAACGTAAACGTCCAGCAATGTTCAATCAAATCCTTAATGTAATGAATTACTGAGATATTAATCAGTATGACAAAGCTGCTGCCTGCTAATAAAATTTTTATCTTAGTTTTTACTGTAGATATACGTAATTTTTCCATTGTTAAGAGTACTAAATTGTTTCATTAATAGGTCTACTCGTATAATTGTGAACAATATATTTCCAACGAATTTACATGTCACTTCGTTACTAATAATAATGAAATCCCGTGGTCTCTTAAATAAAGCCAAAGAAGATCGTAAGATTACAAAACAACTGGTTTTAATAGATGTAGCCTTATACATTCTTATATAGGCTAAACGAAAATATTGACAGGCAATCATGATCATTGTGTGATAATACGTATATTTCGATATTAACCTTCATTTAAGTTTTGAGTGACAACGATTTTGAAGTCTCTTAAATGAAAATATAATATTTTCTGTAAAAATATTTTATTTTCACATTTAGAATACTTTGTTCATTCTGAGTACACAAAGGATTTACAATTTGTCATACTTCCTGGTATCACCGAGAATCTTCATTCCTAACTGGAATATTTTTCGTGCAAATATTATTGATTTTGTCTGGTATCACCAACAGCCAAAAATTACCCATTGTTTCAAACCGTAACGTTCCCAGTGAAATAAGTCGTCCCGAAAATTCCACTGCGAATAAACGGCGACTAAGACATTCTTGTCGAATGAAAACACCTTTCATTCATCTCGGAGTCCTGGTCGACGTGAAAATGTAGTTAAATTTTGGGACGTCTTGTGTCACTGCGAACGTTATGGTTTGAAACCATGAGTCATTTTATGTTGTCAGTGATATCAAGTAAAAACAACATTTGTATACTAGCAAAGGGGAATAATAATTCAAGTGAAGTTGAATCCATAGTAAAGGAAATGCATGTCCTGAAGATTCGCATGGCATATAGTTGAAATTCGTGCCGAAGCTTTCGTCATTAGTTTGCTCATGTTGCAGAGTGTCTTTTACATCTTATTCTGTTGAAAGCGAGGTGCTTCAGTATTCCAGCTGGTTGCTCAGGTCATCAGGCGAAGTGCAAAGCGGTGCATGTAGAACGAAGCAGTCGACAGAGCAGAGAGAGCAAGAGACATACTCACCCGCGCTGGAGTCATTGTCGGCTCGACACACGACACTGTGGATGGCGGGCCAAAGTGAACACACACTAGTTGGTCGCGCTCCCACCAGCCTGACCAGCCAACCTGATCGCCGGCCAGAGGAAGCACTGACCCCCTACCCCCACACACAGCTTCCTCTGTTCCGCACGCCGCATCACCGGTCTCTACGACCCATCACCGACCCTGGCAATCACGCTACTTTTACTCTGCCTACGGACAGCAAGGTCAACGCCACAGCCAGCTCATACACCATTCGGAGCGAGCTGTCGATGACCTATTTTGAAACCTTTTAACTAATACGCAAAAAATCGTCACCCTTAGTTCCGTCAACTGGGTATACTTGGCACATTGGAGGTAACTTGCGATTCTACGCAGGCATGTTGGTTTGGACATTTGGTATCCATAACATCAATATAGACATGTATACATGGTGCACTACCGACATACAACTTTAAATGAAATTATTTATTCACGTCTACAACAAGTACAATAAAAAGTTCTTGCAAAGTGTCCCAAGTTACTCCCTCTGCCCCAAGTATTTCCAGTTGATGTATGTAAATTAATATTTTGTTCTGATGTTCTTGGAGTGGGCGCCCACCCAGGCCGCAGAATGGATAGTGCAGAACGTCAGCTGATAGAAGTTTATTTGAAAACTTAACGTAATCCGTGAATTACGTCTGCTAAGAAAATAATATTCAAAGAAGTTTACACGCGTGTTTACTCTTCTCATATCCACCTCTACTGATTACTTTATCGCGGCAGAAATCTGCGAGGCTTGGTGTTCCTGCAGTCATTTAGATATAACATTTATCTTGAATAGTTCCAAATAAAATTACAGAATCACCCTGAAAGTCTCATGGAGATGAACTCTCGGCGAGAAGACAGCGCACCAGTTCAGTGAGTTGCTCGTAAGTCTCTTATGAGGCGTGATGCGAGTACCTGGTCGCCCTTATGACAAATTAACAAACGCACTTATAGACCTCGGACGCGCAGAACGAGTTCACTCCTGCTGCTACTTTAAGGAGGATTGATCCCTTTCAAATAAGTTTTACGATTTTTCTCATAAATCAGGGAATAGACACATTGTTTTACTTTTTTCACGCTGACAAGGCATAGTTTATCGTTTCATTCACAATTTGGAATCCATATGTCACTGTTTCTGTTAATGTTGCGACCTATGTAGTCGCTCCCGTAAATAAAGCAATTTTTTCTTTCCAGCTGTTTCCCGTTGCAAAATAATGATTGTATTATGGTTCTAGCAGTTACAGAAAGTCGATTAAGTTTGTATCCATGCCTTGTCGTGACAAAAATTTTGATGCATCGACTGGAACAGAAGTTATCGAGAAGAAACAGATAAATCCAAGGTGGTAGGGATCAATACCCCATAATAAAAGTGGTCGACCGCCTGGGCTACAAAGAGGAAGATTCAAATTCTATTTAATACATTCATTGAATATATATTGAGTGCATGACTACTGAGACACTGAATATGTCGATTTTTATTTTAAAAAAATCTAATAACTGTTTACAACGAGAAAGTCACTAACCGAAGGACAGTTCTCATGATTAATTGGAGGTTGTATCTTCTAACTCGCCAACCAACGTGCGTCTTCTCTACAAATATAAAATAATATCAAAAATAATTAGAACAATATCAGAAACATTTCACGGTTACGAAATGACATTTGAGAAGTTAAGTGAGCAGCCAAGTGTTTCAGCACTGATGAGGGGTAAAATGAGGCAAGTACGGATTAAAAAAAAATAAAATAAAAGATAAGGAAATCTCTGCCGTTTAGGAAAATCACAAATTTGTCTGAAATTATAGTCACACACATATCACGTAATCTGGTGAGAATTTCGCTAAATTAAGTTGAATTTTCATATTACCTGTGTGCTACAAAATAAAAAAAAATAATTTAAATCATTGAGCTGTACGTACCTTAACTATAAATACAAACAAAAAATGTATTACTATGTTTATTACTGTGTTAATTGAACCTGCGCCCTTGCGCTGTGTGACCGGGAGTAGGGCTCCCGGTCACACATCGCAAGGACACAGGTTCAATTCTTGGTGTACACAAGATGTTTTTCTCAAAATAATTATACGTAAAATTATTTGTTTTGGCAGAATTTAATAACTGAGTTAATTTTCATTAATTTAATAAAACCCTATTTTATGACCATTTTTCCTAACTTAAAGTAGGCCTACAGATACAAGGCTATACCGTGTAGTTTTGCAAAAATATACTTCGTATTTTTACAAGATCTACTTTTGTAGCTTTACGTGTAATTTCTTCGGCAGCTGCGTTACAAACATATATTTTTATAATGTGACATCAAATACTACTGATGAAAAGTTTCAGGTACTTATCTTATCATCGCTTGAAGAAAGTTAAAATATTCTGAAATACATCAATATAAAATTGCCAGTTTTTGCATATTGGAGGGTTTTGAGTTAAATATATGTGTGTGCGCAATGTTCTGTATATACACACTAAAAATTGTTTCCACTTTTACAAGGTAAATTCTTGAAATCACAGTTGCCAAAGGAATTTTTTTTTTTTTACAAATTTTCAAAGGTTGTTCCTGTAAAATAAAGTACGGCATAGACTTATGTATGTGTCATAAATAAATGAATTTGAAATATTTTAGTTGTAAACTTACTTGAAAAACAACAGCTAAACATATAATTTTATTACGTAATTATTTTGAGAAAAGTAAGTGGTCACATCCTTTCGATAAGTAACCGTGCACAATAACACTAGACCAAATTATCTTACTAAATGAGTGATCGTTTATATTTTAACGTATTAAATTATTTAATGTTCTTAATTTTGCTGAACGTCATTTATGTATGAATCCATTTAATTCCAGTAAAATATCTGACTGTATGATAAAAAACCGTGATTTTCGTTGACTTCGTATATTTATTTTTATGTATTTTGACGAAGAAAAAAACTTTGTAACTTTACAAATAATTTTAAAAGGATAATTCATGTACTTATTGAAGCTTTGTAAAAGTACTATTAAATTCCTTGTAAAGTTTCCAAAAATTCTTTACAGGGAAACTGTTTTCTCCTCGCATTTAAGTTTTTCTGTGAAAGACTGCTTTGGAAACTATTGTTTTTTAGTTGCACATACACAGCGTGCATTTTTCAAAATCCCTAACGCTTTTCTTGCGCAAGGTATACGACACGTGTAAATATAAGTTAATTTTATATTAACCTAATTGATGTTAAATGGTTTGCTGCTACACAAATAAATGACTCTATTGTTAAAATATTGACATTAACAACAGAGTTTTTAATTAAAACCAAAAGTTTTGTCGCATATAAAGAAATGTTTTGAACTTCCTGCTACGAAGAGCTACAGTTTTTATTTGGAAAACCCTGGGCCGGATATTACGTCATCATCCGGAAACTACAACGGTTTCTAGAGGCAGAAAAAAATGCATGTCTCTCACAAAGCACTGACGCTCTCTCAACTAGTATACGTACTGTCGAAAATTGTTTGATGAGTATCACTTCCTGATTAATTCAATTCACGCGAGAAACTAGGGTTTTGAAACTGTTAACTTGAAACAGGAAGCAAAAGGCTTAATTTTAACTTCAACGTAGCTACGATATTTAACCAACCGCAAGTGAAATCACTGCTTAGTAGATTATTCTGACATACTTGATTTATGTAAACATTAAATATTAAATAGAATTCCGAATAAATAGTAGGCACTGAGAATTCTGTAAAAAAGCTAAAATTGGAATCCCTTTACTCACATACTGTGCACGGTATAATAAGGATAAAATTATAAGCTATTTGGAAAATATGCGAAAGCGTTAATACTGAGATCGGCGAAACTGAAATAATCACAATGACAAAGAAAGATGGCCCGGAATGAAATATTTTACTGAATGTTATGGCGTGTCTGTACCAATGTTTAGGAGTAATAAACGTTACGTTGGAAATACATTTGGATATTTTTTTGATATTTTTATTTAGCACTAAAGATTGATTATTAGAAAATACATGCTTTAGACATACACCACTGTAGCACTACGTCGTCCTCGAAAACCAATGATGATACCGGAAAACAATAAACGGAACGGCCCGGGTTAGGCTGCATATAAATTAATAGAACTTAAAAACCAATATGTAATTAATGCAAACCCCGAAAATAGTACTTTATTTCTTATATCGATTCCCAGTTTTCAAAAATTACACATAAATGTAACAAAACTTCACATGAAGTTAATAGAAATACTGTATTAAAATAGTCAACATAAATAAAACAAGAAACTACGATATTTAACCAACCGCAAGTGAAATCACTGCTTAGTAGATTATTCTGACATACTTGATTTATGTAAACATTAAATATAATTCCGAATAAATAGTAGGCACTGAGAATTCTGGTAAAAAGCTACAATTGTAATTCCTTTATTCATATACCGTGCACGGTATAATAAGGATAAAAATATAAGCTATTTGGAAAATATGCGAAGTAGGCTATGTTTCTTACAGCTTCAAAACCAAATAAGTTATCATACTTCAATTTGCACAATCATTAAAACGTTGATTTGATAAAAGAAAACGTTCGAAGCGATTGTCTCTGTGCTGGTTAATACAACTGTGGTACGTGTCCGATTTCCAACGAAGTCAGTCCATAGATCTCCGTGTGGGGAAGATAGTGAACGTTGGTAGTATTCTCGGACACTCACGCACCCTTCTCCATTCTATTTCCGCCCCGTTTTAATCTAATATCAACTCATCCGTTTAGTTTGAGCTGGCCGGAGCGACAGATCTGTCTCTTCCGAAGAGCAGCTGACTACATTTAACGCCGGTATTCTATCGCACATGCACGCTGGTGAGAACAGAACACGTTTTTTTTATTTTATTTTCAATAACTTAAGGATGTTACCTACTACGCGCTTAAAATACTTTGCAGTGTGTTCGTATATTAATGTTGAAAATAAGTTGTAATTAGATTTAAAAAAACATGAAATATGTAAACATGATTCGTAGCTAACCTCGGCATTTTTAGCTGCGGGAGATTGACATTTTGGTTACTGGAGAATATTTCGATGATACAATCTCCGTTTGAAAATTTGTTCTAATAATTACTGAAAAAACACGTTTTGTAAGATATGTCACCAGTTTCGCAATTATTGGGTAAAAATTCACACATCAACGAATATAGGCCTACAAGTTCACAAAACCAACATATGTTTACGGTAAAGGGAAGGGGGGGGGTGGCAAAGGTACAGAACGTCCCGTATCCCAGCTTGAATGCCTAAACTCTGAAAAAAAAAATAGATTCTTTTGTTTTACTGCTGCAAAATATGTATTTAGAATAATATTACTACGTTTACATTGCTGTAAGTATATGTAACATATTTTACAATGTTGTTTATGCAAAATTTGCGTTAATTAAGTTTGTAATAGTTAAATAATTACTCAGCAAATAACTGTTCTTAGGATATTTTATTCGGACATTAGAGGCTCGAAACAATTCTTTACCCCAGGCCCAAGGAGTATGTAAGGGTTTATAAGAGATGGCACTGCCAGGTTAACCAGCCTTCCTTATTTACGGCCTGATCTCGTGGTCGTAAACGGTTGTGTGTTACCAACTACGCAACAGAAAACATACATGTTCTGTCGAGGGAAATTTTGTGTTAGTATCCACAGTGATGTATAGTCGTGATGAACTTTTTAAATATTTAATTAGCCTATAATGTTGTTAGATGAGTGTTTTGCAATAATATATATTTTTTTATTTCGAGTGGCGAGGTTCTTCATATGGTTAAATTGTTTGCACTCATAACCTGTAACTTAAAGTTTATGTACGAGTAAATCTAATATTTTGATTTAAGTACTGTTCATAAATATTACGTAATATTTAGGTACATTCGAAGTCAGTTATTATTGTTCAAACAACTGGCAGCATGTGGGACACAACACACTACCTACCACTCTATTAGGTTAACATCAGTCGTAAAAACATTTTAATACAAAACGAAACACAGGTCATGAAGCCACATATAACTGGTACAATAAAAACCTAGCCAAAATAAAATGCACCTGGAACTTTAAAACTAACAGGTATAACTAAAAAAAAACATTTGGTACGATAAATGTTGACGAATCGCAACCACGCGGCGAGCATGCACACGAGCGATAATAGTACCGGGAAATGGCGGCGTATCCTTACACGATCCTCGGGTGTACCACTACAAAAAATGTTCAAGACTCTCAATATACATCAACATTCTTTAAACAGTTTTTACAACAAATTAAAAGATTTAATTCGTGTAGATTCCGACATTAACACTGTAATATATGGTAACTGCATACAAAAATTATTTCTGTTAATATATTACAATATCGCGCTGTGATGTTTGTATATTGGTAGACACGCAATCGTTTACAGAAAATAAAAGCTGTGTAGGCCCTATCCTGTGTCAACCCCCTGCCCAGGCCCTCTGAAACCTTGCTGCGGGCTTGCATTTACAGTGAAATATTAATGTTTCAACATACGTTACTTTTGTGTTAAGAATCTATTCAACGAAAATGTATACGTATATATTAGGTTTATTTGGACTATTTTAATACAGTATTTCTCTTAACTTCATGTGAAGTTTTGTTACAGTGACGTGTTATATTTGAAAACTGGGAATCGAAATCCGTAAATCCTATGTTATAAATTACGAAATTACTTAAGTTAATAACCAAGAATGTCTCATATACATATTAAAAATCGTATATTTATCATACACATGGGGAATGAAACAGTCAAGCTGAAATATGTGATAAAAATGTTGCTTAACTTGGTGGTTAAGGAGTTAAAACATCGATCGTGTTACTTCTTTAGCAATATTTTTAAATATTTGCAAATCAACTGTGCTCAGAAAAAACCTTTTAACTGAAACTGTAAAGTAATGACAAACTATTTCGCTTAGATCGTGTCCGAAAACGACAAATTCAAATTGCATTATGCAGCTGAACACTTTTAAGGACACTGATTCAGTAAAAATTCATTATTTTTTATATTTGTACCACACACTGTTAAAACTTTTATACATCACGCAACATGCTATTACCCAAATAAAATATAGGCCCTATAGCTTAGCATAATCACTCATCAAAATGGCCGTCACGGTGGAACAAAAATTTAAAAAAAGTAATAGACCCTTCAGAAACAAGATAATTCATACTGGCACTAAATTGCGGAAACTACTGCTAGACACCTTTTCGTATTCTTCAGACATTTATAAAAATGAGGACATTTTTGCTTGACTTTGAGTTGTGACTGTTACTGAAAATTTAAAAAGTAACTTTTGTCAAACACGCTGTAAAATGCATTGATACATTTAGTTTCAGTTTCTGTAGTTTTTATTTCATAAGTTAATTACTTTTTTTTTATTTTGGTTACACCGCAACGACCATTTTGTAATTTCGATGTGTGATTATGCAAAATCTACGAGTCCTAAATTTTTATTACTTGCGGAAATCATACATCATCTAACGTGTAAGAGTTGGACAATTTTGGCTCTAATATTAAAAATTAATATTTACGGGTCCAACGCCCTTAAAACCCTTTACTGCAGATGGCAACCTACGCCCATTCTCTTCATAAAAACTTCTAACGTGAAAACATCTTGTTTTTTCATGTTTCTTAGTCTGTGTTCGATTTGATCCTGACTTGTAAATCCCACTCAAGAGATCCTGTTTGATATCTGAGAGGTTGACAGGTTGGAAAGTAGAATTAGACATCTTGTACACAAAGTTGTCATTAGTATGGACCTTAAATTTTCACGAAAATATTTTGCAATACCTTATTTAAATGGCTTACGTGCGCATCTGCACCAGTGCTTCATGGTCAGTGACTGGCTGTTTAACTCTCACACGTTCCAAGGTTCTATCCACCAAGTACAGACGTGTAGTGTCTAGGTAACCGTATTCTGATTGGAACACTCAGATAAGTGATGCCTCCGCCCTAAAACACGTTGCCAATAACCACGAACCAGAGCTGCAAACGCGGACATGCAGGGACCTGCAAACTTCAAGGGTTCACTCGCACGTAGGCAAGCGTCCAGTATTACCAGTGAACTCAAGCAGACGGCAGATGTTTATTGACTGCTCGCTGACACGGTGATATGGACCAAATTTATTTCTTTTGTCATTGGCTCAGCGACTTTCAGGCGGTTTCATGTAAGTCAAAAGTCAATTGCGAACGTGACGTGAACTTACAGTTTCTGGCATTTTAGCTACCGCCTCAAAGAAGACGCGAAATTTTCAGGTCCATAGACATAAGTAGCGTCAAGAACTTTTCGCGAAAAGAAATTTGTCCCAGATTGTTTCAGTGCCTCACGTACACATCTGCAGCTTTGCTTCATGGTTATTGGCGGGGCCGCGGTGGCCGACTGGTTAGACCATTCGCCTTCCACCAAGGCGACCCGGGTTCAATTCCCGGCGGGGCCAGTCCCCGGATTTTCGCGTGTGGGAATCGGCGGGCTTTCTCGAGGATCTCCCGTTTCCCCCGCCCTTCATTCCGACGCCGCTCCATGCCCGTCTCATATCACGCCTCACCAGCGCTTAGGACCTTGATGTTAACAGCTGACCAGAATCTCACTCTAACTCAAGGTTATTGGCAGCGTGTCTTGTGAAGTGACGTCTCTCATTTGACTGTGCGGATCACAAAACGGTTACCGGAACACCAAACGTCTGTGATTTGCGGGTAGAATTACAAGGCATGTGAGAGTAAAAAAAATATCAAATCACTAACCATGAAGCATAACTGCAGATGTGTGCGTACGACACTGAAACTAACTGATGAAAAATTATTTTCGCGAAAATGCCGTGGCCCTAGACGTAAATTCACGATCTCTAGTCACAAGAGACGGAACCACTGGCTCCTACAAACTGCAAACGGGGATTTTTTTTCCAGACATAGCCTTGAAAGCTCTGTCGTTTCTCGCAACATGTATGATCGGGTGTTGCACGTCTGACACTCCGTAGCTGTCTGAAGACAAGTAACAAGCATTAAATATTACAATGGCGGGATTACTATTGGCTCAGTCAAACAGGATAACAGCTCCAGTGAGATTTTGATAAGCTAAACGTACGTTGAAATCCAACAAACATTAAAGTTTTTCAGCGATAAACCATCATCTCTATTCATTGTCTATAGTTAGGAAACATTCCCGTATTATCGTGGAGTGATTTCGGAAAACCGTAGAAAACCAAACCGACATGATATAAACACGTGTTCAGTAGCAGGCGTTCTGAAAGTCGCCAAAACTCGTAAATATCGGTGTAAAGACACGAGTATTTCGCAGCTTTATCCTAGGTCAGTTTAAACTCCCAAGAAAAAAAATAAATAAATAAAAATAAAAATAAAAAATAATAAATAGGACAGTTTGCTTAAAAGTTATCTTTTTTTTTTTTTGGTTTTCTAAAATAATATTATAATACTAGTAAAGTTGTTTATAAAGTGATAAATGTCACAGTATTATTTTGTATAGTAAAACTAGAGAGTTATTCTACCGTTATACTTATTCCATAGGGTTTTATGTTTCTGTCCAAAAATTAGGATAAAAATAATCAATTGTTTTATTTTTTTACATCTCCGGAAATGCATTAGGGTGTAAAAACGTATGTTATTTAAAAAAAGGGGGGATAACTTTTAAACAAACTGTTCTTTTTTATATTTTTTCCCCAATTATACTCTGAACATAGCTTGAAACAGTTATCCATGTGTCAATAATCAGGTCTCGTAGAATTAATTGAATCATGCATTTGAGAAAGGCTTTACGTCCAAATCTGCTACTTAACAGGAGAGCATATAAACATATTTTCTTCTACATGATAGAATCAAAGATTGTAACGATTTAATCTAGAAAATATGGTATTATAGTAAGTGTGCAATAACTGTAATGAATATGGTATAGTCCTTACCAAACAATGTACAGGTTTTCAAACATTTTGGACTTACTGCTTTTCTCCGGTAAAGGCACTACTTTAGGAATGTTTCATAGGAAAATATGTTATGCAAGCAGTTAAAAGCTATTTCGTAGTTAAATCGAAGGTGCTGTTCAAACACTGTTTATATATATAATATCATATATATCAAAACCTAAACACATAGCATCTTTTTTTATTTCATATGTATGCAATTATTATTAAAAGTCGAACAAAGGAAAGAACATATTCAGATGTCTGTAGCAGCATGTTTACATTCTTGCATGCCAACAAGTACAACATACATCACAACACACGTTATTCATCATCACCGTTCGAACACAAGGATGTTCTTGGTGATATAATATCCTGGTAAAAGGGCTTGGCATCTTCATCAGCAGCATATTTATAAGATTTGTCATGTCGTCTAGTTTCTTGATATCAATGAGAATTCTACCTTTTGGATACACTTGTACAGGATTCATGGTAAGTGTGGTTACATTACGATTCCTAAGACAGAACGTTAGCTTCACACGACAGTTAATAAACTGCAAAACTTCGTGAACACCAAGATTTATCAGCATGATACCTGAATTCCTTGAATATAAAAGACGCATAGCGGAACTTTTCAGAACGAGCCGTACCCTTAGATGAGGTCTCATCCGAAATAGTCACTTTCGTAAAATAAGTAGGCCACCAAGTATCAAGATTTTGTACATTAAAGTCTATTATATTAACTACAACATTTTGTTTGCTGTTTACAAATATAGTCATGTACTCTTTAATCACCCCAACATCCCGGTCACACCACATAGTACCTACATGTTTGTAACATGTAGTGCATCATGTGGCAGACAAAACAACGTAGTACTACTACCTGTGTTTACCATATGCAGTAAGTTGTAAATGGAATGTGGTGGAGAAGTCAATGACTTAGTGCAGTTCTTTGCAACATAACTATATTAAACTAAGTGTTTCTTCCATTTGTATTGCGCTGACTTAGTTCCTTTCTGTGCCAAAAGTTCTGGCTTGGCCATATTGGTTTGTTGCAATCACAAACACAAAATGGCCAATTTTGACTTAGAGCCTTTTTAAAATGCACGATTCAATTATAAGGCCAAAACGTTTTGTTAGTTATATATATAACAGTGTCCTTAAACTTTTGGTTGAAGCTATAATTAGTACGTAAGTAGCATTTGTATGTTCCGTCACAACACGCGATAATTCTGTCTGGATACTTGAACAATTAGAGCTAGTTAAACAAACTAGTATTTTTCTTGACATAGCCTACGGCTTTCAAACTGTGGCGTAGGAACAAGAGCGTACAGGGGTATAATGTACCCCCAAATTTGTTAGTGGGTTACAAAATATAATTTGTACCCCCGTACATATTAGTGCATATACATAAAATATATATAACTCAAATAAAGAAATACAATATAGCAACAGGTATGTTTAATCTAATTTTATATTTCATCTGATTTTAACAAATACAATTTAACTACTATCAACTTAAAAAAATTGTGTATACAAGTTTGAATAAATATTTGTGTTTTAAGCGTACTGAAATTGTTCGTTTTTTGGTAACAACCCGACTTGTGACCCATGCAGATCTATTTTTATGTAAATATTTTAATTCTCTGTCCACAATATTAACCAGGATCAGGCAAGATTCGTCCCCCTTCCAATGTTCGGTCTTCTCCGTGATAGTTCGGCTACTATCATCATCGCTAAGATACTGAAATTCGCTTTCAAGTTCAAAGTTCAATGAACGGCTTAACTATACCGTACTGTTCGGCAGCTAGGATGTTGTGTAGTTCTTTGCGTTGTAGAGGGCCAAAATATGTTATAATATAGGTATACCATCTGCACGGCCATTGCTTCGTTCGCAATTATTTTACAAATTATCAACTTTATAGTAACCTGGGTTCGACTACACCGGCAGTCAACCGGATTTTCACATGTGGTAATCGTGTCTGTACAATGCCGCAATTCGGTTACTTTTCTCATGGATCTCCCGTTTTCCCGGGATTTGAACCCTAAAATTCCTACCAGTGCCCCAAACAATTACGTCAAGAAAGGTCATCAAAATTGTTTAAAAGCAAATATGTAAAGATGGGCCTGTGCCCAAAGTGGTACACATACCAATGGCTCGACAAAAAGCAACAACTAAAAAAAATGTTTCTCTGTAGTAATATCTCCTTTTCTGTATTTTGCAACATTTTACATCTTTCCGCCACTTAAACTGTCAAATTTTAAAAATTATTTGATCGCTTATTAGGTATTTACATAAGTTTCATTCTCATTCAGAAATAATCTCGATATACCCACATGTCTTACAAATACAGTCGATTAAGGGGATGGGGTAAGGTCTTCATGCAGAATTTTCAATTTGTAAATAATTTTTATATTTTTACGATATATGATTTATTTTATAATTGTGAACATATGTAGAGTAATAAAATTTTTTTAGATTTCATAGAATTTGTGTAGAGGCAGATCAGGACCAAATTAGTAAAAACGGTTTTATACAAGAGACGAAAACCACCTAACCTAGAAAAATGAAATAATTTCACACTGATGAACCGTGCAACAAGTTACGTCAAAATATTCATAAAACAAATGCAGCGAATATGTTTTTTGTTTCTTTAAACAATTGCTGAATTTGAAATAAAAAATAGCCATAATTCTGCCATTTTTTTATTTAAATACTAAAAATTCGGTGCATATTTTTATACATGTCATGACATAGCCCGTGACACTGTTTTTCATTATGAATTAATTCGTTTGTTTAAGTCAGTTGATTTTCGTTTCTTGTATAAAACCGTTTTATGCAACTTCGTGATTTGACATGCCACAATATAAAAACTGTGTAGGCAAGAAAATTTTCATTACTATAAAAATAGTCGTAATGTATATCTACATAACAAATTATATCTCGTACAAACAGAAATATTGTTAAAACAATTAAAATGTGTGGTGTTAAGTCCTTCCATAGTTGAAAACATTTAAATTTTTTTAAAGTCCTTCGAGGTTGAATTTCAGAAAGTCCTGAAACTGCTTTTTAGGGACTCTCGTAGGCTTCATTTTGAAACATCAATAATTTCGATATCACAATTGGTTTGAAACTTATCGGAAATTTATTGAAATTATATTTTACAGCTTTAGCCACCTTAAATTTTAAATTAAAAATAAAAACATGTAACATGTAGAGATAATGGTTAGAGGCCCGGATATTTCGCGGGTTCAACGCCCAGCAGGCTAGACTCCACAGTCCTGTGTGCACTGTCGTCAGCTATATTTGTTCATTGGCTGCTGCTCCAGTGAGTGAGCATTTGAACATTTGACGATGTAGCGCAGGAGTCCGTGAGCGTTTTTACGCATGTCCGCCATTGGTTCGGAGTCCGCAAGGTCAC
>PNEQ01087405.1:0-17343 GCA_003012365.1 Medauroidea extradentata | reverse complement strand
TTATAATTTAAAACCGATAAACATATAACGTAAAATAATTTAAGTACAATATTTTATAAACAAATATATGTGTTTCTCCCATATACCGCAATGTTAATGTGTCCCCACATGCGAATGCAGCGCACCTAGCGGCAGAAATTTTCCCTGTGCCAAACCTTTAACATTGATCTTTCTAACCTGTAGTAGAAATAACCTTAACATAACACAGCAAGTATGTATGTATATAAACAATGTATTGAATCATGGATGTATGAACAACCCTGTTCTGGTATCGTGGCACAGTTTTATTCCATAGAACCTTCCACAGCTGCTTCCATGGAGGCTAGGAAACAAGAACTTGCGCAAGTGCTTGTACAGGTCATTCCATCGTGGCACACGGGCTTAAGCCAAATACAAAAACATAACAAATCTTCCACCAAATTACTACTAGCGCTTGGCGATAATAAGGGGTCACATTTTGTTCCTCAGTGTCAAGGCCTTTACTTCCATAGAACGTTAACATGAGCATGTCTTGCGACCACGGCCATATTTCTAAGACCGTGCTCGCGACTCCTTTCTTCCAACGACAGAAAACTATTTTGATACGTAACTTCTTCCTTTTTGTCTTTGCTTTGCTTTATACAAATTATACAGATTCAAATAAATAAATAAAGACGGTGTGTGCAGACAAATTGTGTGAAATTGTTAATAAAGGAAAAACAGGTGAGTATTGTAATTTAATATTGAAGCTTAATTGGAAGTACGTTTATTTTTTTTAACTTTTGCTTTCGTATTTTTTAATGATTCATTTCAATAAGTTAATACATAAATTTTAAATTGATAAACACCAGTTTTTTTTATATCCAACAACTGAAAAGAAATTTCTGAAGTAATACTGTGTTTAAAAAAGTATGAATTCTGGAGACATACTTGGTTTATGTAATACGATTTAATTAAATTGTGTAGCTAATTTGTTCTGAAGTTCCTCTGAAAACAATTATCAACCCATCAAACTAGGGATTTTTCCTGATCTGCTGAAAGTTGAGATGATTTTACTTATAAATGAAAAACAAACTGAATCTAGAAAACTCTAGGCCTGTGTAACTTACTAACAACGTTCTGGAGAATTTTTAGAAATATGTTGCCCAAAACGTTATCACAGTTTACTGTGGTAAATATCAAGTTTAGACACTCATCCTGTACCGGCCAAACTATAGTTTGGAGAGACTGAAAAACGCTACCAAATCAATGAAATAATGTCTTGTGATCATATGGGCATTGAGGAAAAGCTGACCCCCACCTAAAAGGTATATCATTCACATTATGTACCGGCAATAAGTGCCTCACCTGGCTGGATAGCATGGAGGGCAGAAGAGGCAAACTCATGTGATGGGCCCTTATACTCCAGTTGTTTGATTTCACCATTGAATTAGTGCCATGGAAAGAAAATTAACTCCTAGATTTCCTGTCTAAAGAACCCTAAGAAGACGAGGTGGTAAGAGATGAAGTAGATAGACACTGTATTTCCCCCGGAACAAGCAACGTGCCTGGAACACGCTAGGCTGCAGGTGATGACACTCGAGGAAGAGGACTCATGAGTTAGTGTAAACAAGTGGGTGAAGCAACAGCAGAGAGCATCACACACCATGCAATGACTTAAGGGAGCAATGTGAACAAGGAATGGTGGAGTACACGAGGGTGGTGGATAATGTTATCCAGATAAAATCTCCAAGGAATGCTGCCCCTTGGAAGATGTACGTACCACCAGAAGCCAGGGAACGGGTACTGCTGTTCACACACAACCATGAAATGATGGGCCACCCAGGAGTGGATGAGACACTGCAGGATATCATAAGGTACTACCACTGGATGGGCGTACAAAAGACAGACAACATATCACAGTGTGCCAGGAATGTCAGTTTAAGAAGGGATGGGGGTGGAGCAAGAAATTCCACGGACTCTTACAGCTCAATTTTGACAAATTGCACTGGACCTGATGGGACCATACCCCAGAAGAGGCAAGAGATTTTTCCTAGTGGCTACTGACCTGTTCACACGATGGGTAGAAGCATTTCCTCTCAGCAACACGCGGAGCAGTACTTTAGTTGATATTGTACAGTAGGAATATTGCAACCTGTGGGAATACCTTGAAGCATTGTTGAAAGATAATGGCTCACAGTTCACAGGGCAATGGTGGAAAAAGTGGAGCCGCAACTTGAACATCCTACACGAGACGACACCCTTCTACCAACCTAGGGCAATCCCCACTGAGCGTCGAAACCAGGACCTCAATGTCCAACTCCGAGTAAGGGTTGGAGATGACCATACTAACTGGGACCTCCACTTACCAGATGCATTGTTTTACACGCGGAGGACAATCACTGCCACAGGAAAATCCTTGGTTGAATTAGTACAGGGCCAGAACTTGACAAGGCTCAGGGAGCCCGCAGAAGAGGATGGGGGAGAGACCCCCAAGATGGGAGGCGCTGTAAGAAGAGTACTGCAAGACCACAGCAAGAGGTATATATGTGGATGATCACCCCAGAGACATCGCTGCCCCCCTAGGCCTGTACTACCAGGAGAACCTGACGTGTACGTGTGGAATCACCCACTGTCAGTAGGGACATGCAACTACAGTGCGGGGCTAGTACCCCGCTGGCTTGGCCAAATAATCATCAGGAAAGCCCTCTCGCAAAGCACTTAGTGAGGGCCACTGGGAGCAGAATACGTAAAGTATATAGAGACAACCTGAGACGAGCACCGCAAGACCTCAGATCAATAGAAACAGAGGCTGAACATCCAGAGAAGGAGGGTGAGGCAGCAGGACACCGAACACCACCTCCTAAAATAAGAAGCCCGACTCCAAAGCCGGTCATCACTGAACCAGAGGCAGAGTTTACCACGCCCCAGCTCCTGCTGACGCGGACTGTGTGGGACAACCTATGTCCTCCGAAGGAAGGGGAATTTCGGGTTATAGTCGAGGAGCCTCAGGAAGAAAAACCACGGCGACCCCAAAGGCAGTGAAGACCACCCACAAAGTTCACATTGTCAAGCAGCCTCAAAAGATGCACGAACCACTGAGACCAAGGACGCAGAGCCCACATCATCACTGACCCAGAGAGTAGATCTTGCAGAGAGACCGGGAGACAAGACCCTATGACGATCTTAAGAACGACGGGCCCGAGAGTAGTTCTGCCCACGCTGACCCTGGTGGGGAGACTGGCGAGAAGCTCTGGCAAAGCAGTGGCGATGAGAGATAGACCTGAGAGCTGACCCCGAGGATGCTGAGGTGGACCTGTCAACATCTATAGTGTTACACCACAGCCCCGGACAGCAGTGAACGAGTCGACCAGGCAAGGGATAGCAGTGACACAGGACGTCACGATGGTGGGGAGGCATCTGACGTTGGTCGACCTCTCAGCCGATGATGAAACCGCTTTGCTGTCATAGTGCCGAGACTAAAACCTTGGTGTTCACTTCCCCTTCCTCTCAGTGTGCATAACAGCCCCTTGGTCCTGAGTGTTGCATTTCCGGTGATGTTTAGTGTCAGATTAGTAGAGAAATAAAGTAGATGAAAACAGAACGTGTTCCAAAGCCAGAATATAATTTTGTGGACCTGACAGTGCCAAAAACGAAGCTAATTGTTGCAGTGATGTATTGGCTCTCAAGATCAGGCGAGTGGTCGTATTTCGAAGGTACATTATCTCAGTATCTAATTATGCTCGTTGTGTTTGATTTAAACATGTTGCTGTGTCCGCTCGATGCTACCCATGTTATACAGACTCACATACCTGGATTTATCTAATTTTCACATCACACCCAGAGCTAGTTACAACCCATGGACAGATCTCCGTGCCTGGTATCTCACACCATGACTTAATCTACCTTTATATGTCCTTACAGCCCCAAAAATGATAGCCAAATATTATAACTTACAGTGATTACAAATATATTGACATCCATAAATTGCAACACGATGCTGCGCTAGTGCCCTGGGATGATGTGTTGAATTTAATCATCACAGTGGATGATAAGGTATTTATTTTAAACCAGATTTTTACCATATTTTTGAGTATTTCAGTCCCTGTTCAGAGAAGACATGCAACAAAACAACTGGGCCCTTGGTTGACGAAAAACATTAAAAGACTAATAAAGGACCGTAGTAAATTATATTCTTAATTAAATGCTACTGTAGAAGTGTGTGCCCAATAACTTACAGCTTTGAGGTATAGTCTGTCTCACGAAAGAATTCCATTTTTTGACAGTTTTGAAGGCTATCATGTGTACCAATTTCTGCAGGAAATTACTTTTAAT
The DNA here is from genome assembly GCA_003012365.1 of Medauroidea extradentata. Taxonomy (NCBI): domain Eukaryota; kingdom Metazoa; phylum Arthropoda; class Insecta; order Phasmatodea; family Phasmatidae; genus Medauroidea; species Medauroidea extradentata. Next base: position 13,050 of record PNEQ01087405.1, on the reverse strand, counting down.
TTTGATAAATTGCACAGTTTGAGACCCAACTACGTGTGTTTGTGCAAAAGTTACTTGTGGCAGAGGAAAATACTGCTTATTTCATGGAAACAACTCACAAAATAAATGCAAACACAACTGTCAAAAAGTGGAATTCTTATATGAGACAGACTATATACAGGAAGTTCCCAAAATAAATACACACAGGTGGTGAGGAAAACTAAAATGCAATACACATAGATAGATATATAGATATAGATATAGTTTATTGCATCCTTAGATCTTTTTTGTGTACATTTTTGCACAAAGATATCGGACAAGTCATATTTACAATATACAAACAAATGAATAAATTACTTAAGTTATACATTAAAAATTATACACTAAAAGAGCGAAATTCAAACATTTCTTGTCGGTTCAGGCTCGCCACAGATGTTATGGCAAATTTTCGTCAGTAAGGAATTGGCAAATGTAAACAATCAGATAGTATACAGACAAATATATCTTCGGACACTTTCAATGAGTATTTTCCATGGTCTATTAGTAATTCTAAGAGGAGAAAATCATTTCCTTGGAAGAAGACCCCGATTGAGAGCAGTCCACATTTTGTTGTTTACTACCAGAAAATGTATTTAAATCAATAATGTGAATCAAGTCTCATGCCAAAGGAATAGATGGAATAAAGATCAGCCTTGTACAAAACATCATTCTTATAGTATCTTTCATGGACTGGTCATGTAGCCAAAACATGTTCCTTGTATTCAGTTTTACATACTCTAAACATAAATATGTACTTCTTGCCTCACGCTGCGAAAGTTATCCTTATACAGACCCTCTTGTTTTCTGTACTTGGTTATTATGACGTAGTGTATTCTGACTTACTTATCAGTGAAACTACAGCGGATTCAAAATGCCTGTGTTCATTTTGTGTTTGGCCTTAAGCTATGAGAACATGTATACCTCTATTTGGATAAATTAAACTGTCTCCGTCTAAACGACAGACCTTTACATCACAGTCTAACTCTGGCATATAAAATGCTTTCATCGCCAGATGTCGCCCCTGAATACTTGACAAGCAGGCTAGAGACTGTAGGGAACAATCACCACTTCAACACAAGATCTAAATTATCTCAACAGCTTACCATACCTACCCACAGATCTCATTCATTCTCAAGGTCATTTACCGTCTCTGTTGCTTGAGCTTGGGACAGTTTACCTACTAACATGCGGAACTCGCCAACACTCCAGGCTTTTAAACAAGGAACACAAATATATTTGCGTCTGTCAAGATGAGTTCGGAAAACAAAAACAAATTTTATTTTTAGGTCATAGGCCTATATTTTGAATTATTAATGTATGCATGGATATCTTTAAATTCATCTGAATATTATTTGCTAGATTAAGCAGTTGCTGTGATTCTCTTAACTTAAAAATTGTCTGAGGAAGCCTAGTTTTTGTTTTGGCCATTATTTTAAACTTAGAACTCTGTTGTTTACCTTAAGTGTTTTCAGTATTGTTTCATGTTGGTGATCTTTTGTATTGTTAGTAATAGATTACTAGATGTAGCGTTGGTACATTTAGTGTTTTCCGTTTATAGGCTACATATTTTTATTGTTGTGTTTGTAACTATTAAGTGCAATTGTATGTTATATCCTCTCTCTTTCAGTGTTGTTTGGGGATCTATTATTATTGATTAAAAACACCACCCGTTTATGCACTTCAATACTTCTGAACCCTGAACTTGTTCTGTCAGTCCCACGAGAGATGATGATGCTTTACTGAGTATCGTTTTAAGGCTTCTAACAACGACCTCCCGCGAATATTGCACTTTTAGTGACAGTCGCGGCCAGAATCAGTTTGATATGCGGCTTCCTGCGAATTGACCCGCGAGACACGTCCACTCTTCGTGAAGGTTGCGGTAGAAATCTCTTTTCTCCGTGGCTTCCCACAAACGTCTGCGGTGGCTCCACGCGGAGGTTGCCGGCGGAGTCTCGTATATATACGCAGTATACCACAGTCGTCCACAGTGGCTCCCCGCGACGCCTCCACCCTTCTTGGAATTTGTTGCCGGAATCCCCTTAACTTTCCCTTTGCGCCTACGTGGCAAACTCTCCTAGGACCGCCCCCATTTTAACTTTTAACCAATCGCGTCTCTCGTGGGTGACGACGACAACAAACCCTGACATTCCTCCGTATCAATTTATTGCATCTGTTTAAAATTCACACACATTAACATTAACATCCCTTTGAACTTATTTACAAAATTTTATAAAATTCTGATGAATAATTATAAAGTTAATATTAAATTGCACAGCAGGGAGGTGCTGCGTAACCACACCTCTCGGTGCCCCAGTTTTCAGCATCCAAGCTGCGTGTCCCTCGTCGGCTCAAGGCTGTTCGCTCGCTTTCACCCCATGTTTTCATAACTTTCCCTCCCCTGCTGTGTTAAGCGTCAATCTGCCGTGACACAATGCCACAATCCTCTGGTCATACTGCGCCTGTCGCCAGTACTCAAAACTAATTACACATTAATTACTTTAAACAAAATTTTGCAATTGAGTCACATGAAACAAACAATCTTAATCACAATGCAATTTCAACTGGCTTTCTACGACTATTCTAACCTAATTTACAGTATTTACAATATATGTTATTTATTTACATTTAAAGGCTATATGCTGGTTACATGTAATATAAGGTGGTTTGTGGTTAAGTGTAAGAGAAGGCAAATACCTTAATTTTGCCATGCTGAAAGATGTAAACAAATATTGCAGAAACATTTAAACAAGTGTAAATGGTTCTGCCTTAAATTTGTTTGTCTTACGTACAAAACAATACAAGCTGTAGAAATTAAAAAAACAGGAATAAAAACAGTATCAGAAAAGAAAATTATGAGATTTGGAGTCCCTTAGGAAAGTAACTTGGGGCTACCTTATATAGCCACGCAAGTGACTTGCCAACAACAGTAAAACATAGAGACCTAACGCTGTTTGCTGGCGACACTAGCATTCTACGGAGAGCAGATGATGTTACTGCACTATGAAAGATTTCTGGAACGACACTAACAACTATAGAAACCTAGTTCCAAAACAACAACCTAATACTAATGTTGAGCCAAAATAGACACAATAAAACAATAATATATTTACAACAATTGTAAAATTTGTAGGTATATACGTAGACAAAAAGTTTACCTGAACAGAACAGAAAAAAACAATTACTCATCCATATGTTACTAAGATCTTTGAAATAAAACAACACTAAAAATGTCATACTATGCATTTTTTCACTTTATGATGACATATGGTTGACTATTTTATTTAATTTTGGGATCATTCAACAAACAGATCAAGATCTTTCTTTACAAATAAAAGCAATCCACATTTTCTTTGGTATTACGAATAAAAATTCATGTGAGTTAGACCTTATTTTGAAGTCCACAGAATTAAAATGTTATACTCTGACAATGATTTACTTGTACTAAAATTTATAAATATTATAGTACTGTTTGAAAAATGAAGACTAGCATAATCATATAGCACATTAAATGTTCACAAACAAAGATCAATTCAACTTGCCAGTTCCTTGTTTGGAAAAAATATATTTTATACATGACTTGGGATGTATAAATTTTCTCCAAAACAAGATTTATCTGTGAAAAATTAGAAAACTTTTGACAAAAAATAAAAAAATCATTTTGAACACCAGTATTTCTACAGTAGTCAGAAAATAGAAGATTATATACAATACCTTAAGGGCAAGGTCTACAGCAATGTTAGTCATATTATACATATATTTTTTTAAGTGTTTGTATCAGATAAATTTTATTTCTTATTTTATATATAAATAGTAACTAAATTCTGCTCATATAATTAAAAACTTTCATTGGAGGCCCTAACAATGTCTTTTACATGGCTGTAACGTGTATGTAATTGACTTGTAAATGCCATTTAGGCACATGCTGTTGTCATGCACAATAAATAAGTAAATAACTAGCCTAATAAAGATTTGTTTGCATCCAACACACCCTTATGTGAAAACAGCTGCTTTCATGAAACCTGTGAAATAGCTAGGATATGTGCACTAGTTCAGCAAACTTCTTTTCGAAGCAAGATGTGGATTAATATAGTACAGACTCTCTTTAAACAGCAGTGGATAGTGGCCGTTGATAATCAATATGCATCTGTGTTTACATGAATTTGTACTTTTGCATCCAACCATGCAATCCACGGTACTATTCTGTTTCTTGTAATTTTTTAATTTTGGTACAGTGCAGTTGTTTTATTCAATCTTGGTATGGTTTGTCCTACAGCATGGTTGTTACTGGTGATATGGACGGAGAATCATCTATGACAAATAATAACAGTGAAGAAGTATCTGCACCAATGAATGATGCTGATACGAAGCCTACTGCTCAGTCCTTGTCTGATTTTCTGCTTCAACTTGAAGATTATACACCTTCAGTAAGCATTTAATAGTTTTAAATCATGAGTAGGCATGCATTTCTGTATTTGGTAAGCTATTCTTAATACAAATGTTTTAGCCACAGTGCAGGGTAGGTTTATTGTGGGTAATTAACTTCTGAACACACACAGAACACAGAAAAAATTTTTTAAAATGAACAGTTTTGTCCAATCGGTTTCTTCATGTCAGTTTGGAAAGTGATCACTGATTTCTTTCTGTAGATCCCAGATGGTGTGATCTCGTATTATCTGCAGTCATCTGGCTTGGATACATCCGACCCGAGAATGTAAGTAGATTTGAATTTTTATTTGGATACACAATCTCTGAAACTTTTTTTTTATATACTGGCTATTTATTTAAATTTTAATTTGAGTAATGCATTTTTTTGTCTTTGTATTGTGCAACCCATGTTTTGACATGTACATATGTATTTTTATAATGAAAGTACATTACTTGTATAGTGACTAGCATAGGTATGCTGCATATAATTTGCTATACATATTTTTTAAACTTTGAATTCGAATCATAACCTACGTTTTAAATATTGCAATACGTTCTAGTCAAATTATTGTTTTTTTTTTTCTTTCTGTTTTATTTCTCTCACTTTTACTGTTGCAAAATTTGCACTTTAAGGGTGCCGTCTACCCACGTTTGAGAGACTCAAAAGTCACGGATCAGTAAGGTCTACCTTGAAGAGCTCATCAAATGCCGCGTGGCCTCAGCGAGCCAAGCGCAGAACTAGCGTGCAAGCTTCCTGCCGAACGGTTTGTACTATGGGATATTAAGTGGTGACCATATAATTTTATTGGCGGAACGTCTGTACCAAAGTTCAGAGCAGGTCGCAACCTTAGTTACACATATATCCGGTTAGTACATTTTGAAGTACGGAAGTTTGAAAAGGCCGTTTTTAGCCATGTTGGATATCTTAGAAACAGTGTTGTTTTTAATGAGCGTGGCGTCTTAACAATGATTGGTTCCAACCTTGTCTGAAGTGTGTTTTCTTTTCGTACGTTGGTACAATGGGCACACGTGGAATATTTTCTTAGAAGAAAACCTGTTTACGAACACACTGCAACGCATTTGAAGCGTGAGGTAGGCGGCCGCCTTAAGAGGGCGTGGTACATAATTCAATGCTAAAAGCATTAATCTATAACTGTAGGTTTCTTGAAGCCAATTTGCGAAAATTAACATGCTTAACTAATTAGTAATTCTGGATAAATATTTACTGATAAAGTTGGCAAATATGATTATCTAGGATTGTCATTGAGTATTTTATACATATTGACTTCGAAAAAAGCGTAGAAATCAATAGATATTTTCAGCGTTTATTTAACTACCATGCACTCTTAAGAGATTAGTCTTTAATACGTTCACACTATTATATTCTGTGTGGCTTAATGCCTGTTGAAACAACATATATGCCACCACATCACTAACTTTGTTTTTGGTGTGGCATATATTGCTGCACAGTACAATCTTTTAAAGTGTTTTTTTAAATACTCAGAAAACTATGAAGAAATATGTACATAGGTTACTTTCATTATGAAGAGACACTTCAAAATCTATTATACATTTTTTCCCAAATTTTTATTCTTGTATCAATATTCTCCTCTTCTTAATACAGAAAATTGTTTTTACCAAAAGCTGATAAATTGCAGCACCGCCAAATTAAATAGGCCTATGATGTTCACGTAAATTCCTATCATTGTTCACGGCCCAGCTCTGCAATAAGTTGCGCCCTTAGGATGAAGGGTTTTTATACATGTGTAATAATTTCTAATCGGAACTAAAACCAGCCCAGTATCGTATTTGTAACCAATGTACAAGTTTGCAGTAACTGTACGTCTTCTTGTTTGTATAGGTGATTTGGGATAAAGTGAGCAATCAAAAAAGCCCTGATTAGTTTCTATTTTCTGCCAGTTTATATCTTTCCGCTGCATATAAACATAAACACTGCCACTTGCTTTTATTTACATAGGATTGTACTGTACGGCTTCAAGATACAAAGGGAACACCGGTTCGTGAGCAAGGGAGCACAAACTAACTACCAAAGTGAAGGCACACACAATTAAAGTCTGAAAACAACATTATTATTATAAATTCGATACACAAAATGATAGCTACAGGTGAGCGACTCAGGGAAATGAAAATTTAAATGTTCAAAAGATTCACTCGTCGGCCTCTCGGCAACAACGCCATTTCATTCCAAACTAACAATGGTGCAATAATTGCAGACAACACGCGACTTACTGTACTGGGGAGAAGCCGCAGCACCAGCGAACGCAAAGAAAAAATGATAACGTAAACTTAAAACTCACCAAAGCGAAAGCTAGTTTTCGGGAGGTCGGCGATGTAGACGCTCAGAAGGCTGGACGAAGAGTAACACAAGCCAGCTGGGAAGCTGAACATATGGCCATGGTGGGGGGGGGGTGCAGAGGAAGGTTAGGAGAAGGTAGAAAGGTGGGAGGGAGGCACGACAGTCTCCGACCGGGCGGGAAGAAGCCCGAACCCAGACCACGAGGCGCACGAGATTCAAAAGTCAGCCTCGCACCGAATGTGTACTCATCACTAGCTTCTCACAAACAGTTCATTCGTTGAAAAGTCATGTACTGGTCACAGCACCAGTACAACCCCCTCCCCTAAACCTACCTCCATACATGGTGTGAGAGGGAGGACGAAGACACCAGTCGACACCCGAGGGTAACACCTACAGAAGACATGCAAGCACTCTGTGCCTCCATCTGCGGGGTCTGGGTCTTCATTCATCAATCAGGAACAAGGCGTAGATAGTGCCGCCTGGTCCGAAGAGTCATCTGCTTGGTAAGGGAGATGGACAATGATTGCGCGCTAAAGGCCGTGAGACGACCCTCTAGAATGTGATGACCATGAAAACAAATAAACAACATTGAATTCCTTCGTCCACAAAATTACTTCCTGAAAATCAAGGAGTTCGTTAATAACAACCAAATCATTACATCAAATTCACAACAGTAAGCTGAGAACACTCAAATCCTTAAATTTATTATATAAAATGTCCAGGCTTGATTATATTGAAACATATAATATCCTTGAAATTTAAGCCTTATACAGATGGCTAAAACAATAAGATTTGTACATGATAAACGCACAAAGTTAAAATATACCTCAGCACAAATGTAATTGAATACAAAATGCGTACTTAAAACGATAAATAATCATGATATAGAAGATTACAAATCCCTCAGGTACATTAGTAATGGAAGACACTATAATAATAGTGGAAAACAAAATAGTAAACGTAAACCGGCTTAACCTTATATCACTTACGTGCGCGCACTAATATCCATGTCAAAAGTAAGGCCTTCGTAATCAGTCACGTCAATTCAGGATAAATGTACAAGCCTGGGACCCGGCCAGGAAACATACGCAAACAAGAAGACACTACAAACACATTGCTATCCCACTCCACATATACACAACAACAATACCACGAACACACACGTACACACTACACTAACACACAACAAAGACAACACTACACGATGACCCTCGTCCCAGCCCTCGGACAATCTTGAGATCCAACAGCTGAAGGAAGACAGATTCGGGCCCGAAGCTCTCTTATCCCTGGGATGTAGACACCTGCGAACACTCAAAATTACTGATCATAATCATCAGGAGCATGTTTTGAGATGACTCACGTGAGACTTCCGGACGGACCGCCCGGAGAGATGGTCCGCAAGCAACACGGTCTTGGGCCCGAGGAGGCGGGAAATGCTAAACGGACCCAAGAATTGCAACAGCAATTTACTACCGAGGTCACGGGCCTTCGAAGGCAGAGCAAAAGATTTACGGAACACGAGCTGGCCTGATTCAAAATCTGAGGGGACTCACCGGGCATTAACACTGGCCTGAAGGCGACTTCCAGCCTCATACAAGTTTCCCAAAGCACGTGCACACAACTTACGTTTCACATCAGAAAGAGGGAGGTTGGGAGAGGGCATACCCCAAACATTGAATAGGGGGTGTAACACATCACGCCCCAAAAGGACACGCACGGCAAAAACTTGGAAGACCCATGAGGGGTCAAATTTAATCCAATGTTAATCAACTCCAAATCTTCATCCCAATCTTTCTGATTGGCATGATACAGAGCTGACTCGGTGAATTTCAAGTTACGGTTGAACCTTTCAACCTGATTTCCGCAAGGGAAATAGGGATTGGATGTGTAGCGGGGGATGGACCTCTTGAAGCACATGTCCTTGAAACCCACCAAGGTGAAGTACGGAGCATTAACCGTAACCAGGTTCACAGAGGAACCCAAAGAAACCCACAACCGCTCCATCACAATTGTCGAATTCTTCACATTCCTAAGTGCCATCAGCACGACGAACTTACTAAACACATCCAGGACTATCAAAATATACAGATTACCTCTGTCAAGCGCACCAAGGGGCCAAACACATCGCAGTGCAAGGTTTCCCAGTCATTCTCAACCTTATCCACAGAATAAAGCCCGACCCGAGAGTTCGTGGCTGCTTTAGCCCGGGAACATAGGTCACACTTGCGCACAAACTCGTGCACATCCTTGTACATCCCCTTAAAATAAAAACGGTGACTCAACTTGCGGAGGGTCCCAGCACGATCGAGATGACCGCCAAAGGACGACACATGACAATAGGTCAACAGCTCTTTACGAAAAATAGACGGCACGACAAGACGTCGCACACGCCCTCTACGCCCAACATAATGCACGAATCCTTATAACACACAAAAGGGAAGAGCATCTCCCTGTGCCGCCTTCGACACAATGTCCCTACACTGAGGATCCTCATTCTGTGCCTGTTGCAATCTGGAGTAAAAAACACTCTGCATGGTGAAAGAGGTACACAATCCTGTAAGTTCATCGGGATTGCAAACATAATCCTCTGGGGAGTACATGCGCGACAGCGTGCCCGCTACTACGTTACTCGCTCTAGGGATATGCTTTACGACAAACCGATAGCGCAACAGCCGAAAGGCCCAACGACCCAACTTATTGAAATCGCTGGAATGGCTTAACAGCCTGATTGTCCGTCCAAAGATCGAACAGGATGGCACTCAAGAAGGAATCGTGTTTCCTAGTGTCCCACACACACGTAAGAGCCTCCTTCTCGAAGGCAAGTTTTCGCTCTCCCTCAGACAGTGCGCGGCTAGCAAAGGCTACCGGTACCACCCTCCTGTCATGGCACTGCCTTAAGGAGGCTCCCAGCGCAACGCTAGAAGCGTCGACTTGCAAAACAAAGCGAAGATCAAAATCTACCAAATGCAAAGCGGGCACAGAAACCAAACTACTCCTAAGATTCTCCCCAGACAAACGAGACATTCTTCCGTTCCAGCAAGTTCAAATGCGCCACTAATTCGGCAAAGTGGGGAACAAATGGGGCGTAGTAACCCATTGGGCCAATAAATCTGGACACCCCTTTCACGGACTTAGACTGCGGAAAATTATCATGACCCGACTAAGGTCTATGACCAAAAGACCGCCAGCCACCACATAACCGAGAAACTTCACCGACGAGGAAGCCCAAGTAACCTTGGACGGGTTTACAGTGAGACCTGTACGCCTCAAGCGTCCCAGAACCTCACGCAAATGCCCTAGGTGTTCCTCAATGGAATTGCTGTAAACGATAATGTCGTCAATGTAATTATAGACGAACCTAAATTTCACGTCAGATAACACGAGATCAAGGACAAGGGATAAGGCCTGGGTGCCAAAGCACGCTCCCATAGGAATCCTATTGAACTCATACTGAGCCCAAGGGGTATAAAACACAGTATACTGCCTACAGTGGTGGAAGCTGGCATTAAGATTGATAATAGGAAATACAGAAGTCTTACCTAGATGCTGAAGGGCGGAATCAACCGTTGGGGCTGGAAACAGGTCCAAATGGATCTTTTTATTTACTTCCATCATGTCTGTGACAAGGCGGAAGCCACTGCCCTTTCCTTTTCCCACGAGGAAAGCCAGACAAACGTAATCAGACGTCAACGGAGATATGACATAATCAGCTAAAAGCTTATCGATGATACCTCGCATAATCTCCAACTTCGGAGGTCTATACCTATAATGCGGAACTCTTACAAAAATGTCATCAGTCACTCCAAATTTGTACGACATGATGTCACAACGTCCTATGCGCGGAGTAATCACGTCATCAAACTCTGATGACAGTGCCCGCACCGCTAGTTCCTTGGTTGCTTCAACCACGGCGACACGGCCAAGCTGGACATCGGTTGTTCTCACACATGAAATCAAAGGGAACGGAGCCGACGGGGCAAATGCGAAACGCAATTGACGTGCACGCACATCCACAACAGCACCCACATGTTCCAAGAAATCTAGACCCAAGATTACATCCACCACCAAACTGTCCATTACCCAAAACTCGAACATCCATAAAAAACGCACAATCTTTAAGTGCAAGTTTACGAAACGCTTAAACCGAACAACACCATCATTAGCAACGCACGCCGTCAACCCAACCGACTCGTCGACGTGAACCTCCAAACTCGGCATTCTCTCCATCAAAACAGACAGGAAGCTGCCACGTACAAAAGAATGAGATGCCCCAGTGTCAACCAACGCAGCCCATTGTTCACCATAACATTCCACCTGCACCAAGCAGTCAGGGCGCACTGAAATATTTTTATGCTGTCTACCCTTCGTCCAGAACGTAGTTTTTTGGACACGCAGACCTGAAGTGCCCAAGACGACCACACCTGAAACACAGGCGCTCACCACGCTGAACTACCGGCGCAGGACATGCTGACAAAACACGGCCCGACCCACTACAGTTACTACAACGAGGTATGAAACCGCGTTTCGGAGCTTCCCCCGAAATCGAAGGACCTATCATAGTTCCTACTGCATCGGCTCGGGAACACGCACCAGCATTCCCAGGCGCAGCCTGAAGAGAAGAATTATAATTAAAAGAAACTGACCGCAGCACAGCCGGATTAGCCAGATGTTATATGTTACTGCATCCAACCACTGGCCACATAGCAGAGCTGCAGTTGTACACGTAAGGGACTGAAACAAAATTGTGCAAAAATCTTTTCGTGAAAACTACCGTGCCCTACCTGTGTATAAACTCAAATGTGTTAATGTGATAAACACATATTCATACCAAAGAGCCGTGTAACATTTATTTATTTACACTCCGAATAACCAGTTACAGTTTTACTTCAAACCAAATAGTACTTTTACTTTTACAGCTCAAGCTGCAACTCCAGCTCGATTTCCAGCACCAATACACACAGATCCTCAAACGTGCAAGGTGGAGGCCTACCAAATCGATAACGACGTGCCTCAGGACTTAAGTTATCTATTATGGTTCTGACAAACTTGTCCTCGGACCGAGTGACGTTCATCGGGCGGGCATAATGTCGCATGTTTTGCACAAAATCTACCGCTTTCACATCAGTACGTTGAAACTTATCAACAAAACGCCTCTTCATCTGCGACCACACTCCAGGAGGAGCAGCTACCTCCAACAAACGAGCCTTCAAGGTGACATACGTCCCACCCAAACGTATGACATCACCCAATCTCGACGCAGGACTCTCAGTCACACGCGAAGACAAACACGTCAGGAACAAAGCTTCGTCCGAAACAGAAAAATTATAATAAATAGTGTCTACTGCAACTAAAAAATGCAGCACTGCCTCAACCTGAACGACGCGCTACACCTCGGCCACATTAAGGGTCCCACCTCGTGGCATGTGTACTTGTGTGAGTGAGGTATGGTACTAAGGGCGATGTCGTATGGGCCATACAACGGTGCGTCACTTCTACGGGTAAGGCGTGCAGGCTTCACGGAAAAAAACTATTTTCCTATGGGACTTGTAAGTGGTGACCCTAATGTTTTATTTACGAATTCACTTTACTAAAGTCCAATGCACTGCCCTTAAGTGGTTTCACATGTGTCCGATTAGTATATTATCTGCTATAGCAGCCTGAAAACCCCGTTTTAACCCATTTTGACGTGCCCTAAAAGGGGATTTCTAATACGTGTGTTGTCTTGAAAGTACTTAGAGGTAGTCGTCTGAAGTGTGTGTTCTTTTCGTAGACAAACGGCGTGAACACACGTGTATTAGTTTCAGTGTAAAACTGTTTCTTCGAACACGCTGCAGAGTGATTTTATGGCAACGAGGCGGGCCCCTTAAGGGCAATGGAGCGACGGATTTTTTTTTTATTTTCGATTGTTGTTGCATGGCATAAGAATCAGAGAAAAATTTCAAGTAGACTGACCATGAAAAAATATTTTTTAGAATTTTTTTAACGAAGTTATGACCACTTTTTTGGAGTTTTCTACATTCATGTAAATATCGGAAACTACAAAAAATTGGGCGGGATGACTTCGTAGAATATCTCGTTAGGTATGATACTGCGGCCTAAAACCATTTTCGAAAGTAATAGATAAATATATTCATAAAAATTGCAGTTTAACTTTCTAGTGTAAAGTTTTCTTTTTATAGCAGATGTTTCATCTGCTGATTTTTGCTGTAAAGATGTTTTATTTCTGGAATAACAGCTTGTTATTCTCTTGTCTGGACTTTTAAGTTTATATTAAGCACTGGTTCACTTCA
>PNEQ01087404.1:5539-17443 GCA_003012365.1 Medauroidea extradentata | reverse complement strand
ATAAAAGTGCCTGGATGGTTGTCATATATTACAGTGCCTGGATGGTTGACATATATAACAATGTCTGAATGGTTGTCATATAACATAGCCTGGATGATTGTCATATATAACAGTGCCTGGATGGTTGACATATAAAACAATGTCTGGATGGTTGTCATATATAATAATGCCTAAATTATTATTGTCAAATATAACAGTGTCTATATGGTTGTCAGATATAACAGTGCCAGGATGAATGTCATATAAAAAAATTTTTGGATGGTTGTCATATGTAACAGTGCCTGGATGGTTTCATATATAACAATGCCTAAATGGTTGTCATATATAAAAATGCCTGAATGGTTGTCAAATATAACAGTGCTTGGATGGTTGTCATATACAACTATGCCTGTATGGTATTCATATTTAACAGGGCCTGGATGTTTGTTATATATAATAATGCCTGGATGGTGGTTATATATAACAGTGCCGGGATGGTTGTCATATAAAACATTGCCTGGATTGTTGTCATATATAACAGTGCCTGAATGGTTGTTATATATAACAGTACCTGGATAGTTGTCATATATAACAATGCCTGGATGGATGTCACATATAACAAGGGTTAGTTCGTTGTCATACATAACATTGCCTGGCAGTTTGTCATATATTAAATTGCCTGGATGGTTATCATATATACAAAATGCCAGGATTGTTGTCATATATAACAATACCTGGATGGTTGTCATATATAACGCTGACTGTATGGTTGTCATGCATAACACTACCTGGGTTGTTGACATATAAACAGTGCCAGGATACTTGTCATATATAACAATGCCTGGATGGTTATCATATATAACAATGCCTGGATAGTTGTCATATAAAACTATGTCTGGATGGTTGTAATAAATAACAATGCATGGATGGTTGTCATATATATCAGTGCCTGGATGGTTGTCATATATAACAATGCCTGGATGGTTGTCATATATAACAATGCCATGATGTTTGTCATATATAACCTTGCCTAAATGGTTGTCATATATAACAATGTGTGGATGGTTATCAGATTTAACAGTGCCTAGATTGTTGTCATATATAACAATGCCTGGATCGGTGTCATATATAACAATTCCTGGAATGTTGCCAGATATAACAATGCCTGGTTGGTTGTTATATATAACAATGCCTGGATGGTTTTCAAATATATCAGTGCCTGCATGGTTGTCATATATAACATAGCTTGGATAGTTGTCATATATAACAGTGGCTGGATGGTTGTTATATATAACATAGCCTGGATGGTTGTTATATATATCAATGCCTGGATCGGTGTCATATATAACAATTCCTGGATTGTTGCCAGATATAACAGTGCCTGGTTGGTTGTTATATATAAAAATGCCTGGATGGTTGTCAAATATATCAGTGTCTGCATGGTTGTCATATTTAACATAGACTGGATAGTTGTCATATATAACAGTGCCTGGATGGTTGACATATATAACAGTGCCTGAATGGTTGTTATATATAACATTGCCTGGATGCATGTCATATATAACAATGCCTGGATGTATGTCAAATATATCAAAACCTGGATGGTTGTCATATATAACAATGTTTGGATGGTTGTCATATATATCAGTGTCTGGATTGTTGTCATATAACCCAAAAATACTGGATGGTTGTCATATATACTAGTGACAGGATGGAGTTCATATATAACACCCCCTCAATGTTTGTCATATATAAGAGTGCCTGGATGGTTGTTATATATAACATAGCCTGGATGGTTGTCATATTTAACAATGCCTTGATGGTTTTCATATATAACATTGCCTAAATGGTTTTTATATATAAAAGTGCCTGGATGTTTGTCATACATAACAGTGCCTGGATGGTTGACATATATAATAATGTCTGGATGGTTGTTATATATAACAATGCCTGGATGGTTGTCATATATTACAGTGCCTGGATGGTTGACATATATAACAATGTCTGAATGGTTGTCATATAACCTATCCTGGATGGTTGACATATGAAACAATGTCTGGATGGTTGTTATATATAACCATGCCTGGACTGTTGTAATATATATCAGTGTCTGGATTGTTGTCATATAACACAAAATTCCTGGATGGTTGTCATATATACTAGTGACAGGATGGTTGTCATATATAACGGTGCCTGGATGGTTGTGATATATAACAGTGCCTGGATGGTTGTCATATATAACAGTGCCTGGATGATTGTTATATATCACATAGACTGGATGTTTGTCATATATATCAATGCCTGGATGGTTTTCATATATAACAATGCGTGGATGGTTGTAATATAAAAGAATGTCTAGATTGTTTTCATATATAACAGTGCCTAAATGTTTATTATATATATAACAGTACCTGGATGGTTGTCATGTATAACAATGCCTGGATACTTGTCACATATAACAAGGGTTATTTCGTTGTCATATATTACAGTGCCTATATGGTTGTCATATATAACAGTGCCTGAATGGTTGATATATATAACAGTGCCTGGATGGATGTCATATATAATAATGCCTTCATGGTTGTCATATTTAACAATGCCTGGATGGTTGTCATATATAACGATGCCTGGATGGTTGTCATATATAACCTTGCCTTAAATGTTTGTCATATATAAAAATGCCTGAATGGTTGTCAAATATAACAGTGCCTGGATGGTTGTCATATATAACAGTGCCTGGATGGTTGACATATATAACAATGTCTGGATGGTTTTTATATATAACACTGCCTGGATGGTTGAAAAATAACAGTGCCTGCATGGTTGACATATATAACAATGTCTGGATGGTTGTTATATATAACAATGCCTGGATGGTTG
This sequence comes from Medauroidea extradentata, assembly GCA_003012365.1. Taxonomy (NCBI): domain Eukaryota; kingdom Metazoa; phylum Arthropoda; class Insecta; order Phasmatodea; family Phasmatidae; genus Medauroidea; species Medauroidea extradentata. The sequence goes on along the minus strand of PNEQ01087404.1, from coordinate 14,584 downwards.
TCATAAATATCAGTGTCTGGATTGGGTTCATATAACACACAATTCCTGGATGGTTGTCATATATAGTAGTGACAATATGGTTGGCATATTTTACAGAGCCTGTATGGTTGTCATATATAACAATGCCTGGATGGTTGACATATATAACAGTGCCTGAATGGTTGTTATATATAACATTGCCTGGATGCATGTCATATATAACAATGCCTGGATGTATGTCAAATATATCAATACCTGGATGGTTGTCATATATAACAATGTTTGGATGGTTGTCATATAATACAGTGCCTGGATGGTTGACATATATAACAATGTTTGAATGGTTGTCATATATAACATAGCCTGGATGGTTGACATATATAACAATGTCTGAATGGTTGTAATATATAACATAGCCTGGATGGTTGTCATATATAACAGTGCCTGGTTGGTTTTTATATATAACAATGTCTGGATTGTTGTTATGTATAACAATGCCTGGATGGTTAACATTTATAACAGTGCCTGGATGGTTGACATAATATATAAAAATGTCTGAATGGTTGTCATATATAACTTAGCCTGGATTGTTGCCAGATATAACAGTGCCTGGCAGGTTGTCATATATAAAATTGCCTGGATGGTTATCATATATACCAAATGCCAGGATTGTTGTCTTATATTACCATTCCTGGATGGTTGTCTTATATAACGCTGCCTGTATGGTTGTCATGTATAACAATGTCTGGATGGTTGTAATATATAACAATGCATGGATGGTTGTCATATATAACAGTGCCTGGCTGGTTGACATATATAACAATGTCTGGATGGTTGTTATATAAAACAATGCCTGGATAGTTGTAATAATAATCAGTGTCTGGATTGTTATCATATAACACACAATTCCTGGATGGTTGTCATATATAGTAGTGACAGGATGGTTGGAATATTTAACAGTGCCTGGATGGTTGTCATATATAACAGTGCCTGGATGGTTGTTATATATAACATAGCCTGGATGGTTGTCATATATATCAATGCCTAGATCGGTGTCATATATAACAATTACTGGATTGTTGCCAGATATAACAGTGCCTGGTTGGTTGTTATATATAACAATGCCTGGATTGTTGTCAAATATATCAGTGCCTGCATGGTTGTCATATATAACATAGCCTGGATAGTTGTCATATATAACAGTGCCTGGATGGTTGACATATATAACAGTGCCTGAATGGTTAATATATATAACATTGCCTAGATGGTTGTCATATATAACAATGCCTGGATGGATGTCAAATATATCAATGCCTGGATGGTTGTCATATATAACAATGTTTTGATGGTTGTCATATAATACAGTGCCTGAATGGTTGACATATATAACAATGTCTGAATGGTTGTCATATATAACAGCCTGGATGGTTGACATATATAACAATGTCTGAATGGTTGTCATATATAACATAGCCTGGATGGTTAACATATATAACAGTGCCTGGTTGGTTGTTATATATAACAGTGCCTGGAAGGTTGACATATATAACAATGTCTGAATTGTTGTCATATATAACACAGCTTGGATTGTTGCCAGATATAACAGTGCCTGGTTGGTTGATATATATAACAATGCCTGGATGGTTGTCATATATATCAGTGTTTGGATTGTTGTCATATAACACAAAATTCCTGGATGGTTGTTATATATAAAATGCCTGGATGGTTGTCATATATTACAGTGCCTGGATGGTTGACATATATAACAAATGTCTGAATGGTTGTCATATAACATAGCCTGGATGATTGTCATATATAACAGTGCCTGGATGGTTGACATATAAAACAATGTCTGGATGGTTGTTATATATAAACAATGCCTGGATGGTTGTCATATATATCAGTGTCTGGATTGTCATATAACACACAATTCCTGGATGGTTGTCATATATACTAGTGACAGGATGGTTGTCATATATAACGGTGCCTGGATGGTTGTGATATATAACAGTGCTGGATGGTTGTCATTTATAACAGTGCCTGGATGATTGTTATATATAACATAGACTGGATGTTTGTCATATATATCAATGCCTGGATGGTTTTCATATATAACAATGCGTGGATGGTTGTAATATAAAAGAATGTCTGGATTGTTTTCATATATAACAGTGCCTAAATGTTTGTTATATATAACAGTACCTGGATGGTTGTCATGTATAAGAATGCCTGGATACTTGTCACATATAACAAGGGTTATTTCTTTGTCATATATTATAGTGCCTATATGGTTGTCATATATAACGGTGCCTGGATGGTTGTGATATATAACAGTGCCTGAATGGTTGTCATATATAACAGTGCCTGGATGGTTAACATATATAACAATGCCTTGATTGTTGTCATATATAACAGTGCCTGGATGGTTGTCATACATAACTATGCCTAGATGGTTGTCATATATAACGATGCCTGGATGGTTGTCATATATAACCTTGCCTAAATGTTTGTCATATATAAAAATGCCTGAATGGTTGTCAAATATAACAGTGCCTGGATGGTTGTCATATATAACAATGCCTGGATGGTTGTCATATATAACAATTTCTGGATTGTTGTCAGATATAACAGTGCTTGGTTGGTTGTTATATATAACAATGCCTGGTTGGTTGTCATATATAATAGTGTCTGTATAGTTGTCATATATAACAATGCCTGGATGGTTGTCATATATAACAGTGACGTTGATTGTTGTCATATACAAAAGTGCCTGGATGGTTGTCATATATAACAGTGCCTGGAAATTTGTTATATATAAAAATGCCGGGATGGATGTCATATAAAACAATTCCTGGATTGTTGTCATATATAACAGTGCCTGAATTGTTGTTATATATAACAATGCCTTGATGGTTGTTATATATAACAAAGCCTGTATGGTTGTCATATATAACCTTGCCTAAATGGTTGTCATATATAAAAATGCCTGAATTGTTGTCAAATATAACAGTGCTTGGATGGTTGTCATATATGACTATGCCTGTATGGTATTCATATTTAACAGGGCCTGGATGGTTGTCATATATAATAATGCCTGGATGGTTGTTATATATAACAGTGCCGGGATGGTTGTCATATAAAACAATGCCTGGATTGTTGTCATATATAACAGTGCCTGAATGGTTGTTATATATAACTGTACCTGGATGGTTGTCATATATAACCATGCCTGGATGGATGTCACATATAACAAGGGTTAGTTAGTTGTCATATATAAACAATGCCTATATGGTTGTCATATATAACAGTGCCTGGCAGGTTGTCATATGTAAAATTGCCTGGATGGTTATCATATATACCAAATGCCAGGATTGTTGTCATATATTACAATTCCTGGATGGTTGTCGTATATAACGCTGCCTGTATGGTTGTCATATATAACCTGGGTTGTTGACATATAAAACAGTGCCTGGATGGTTGTTATATACAAAATGCCTTGATGGTTGTTATATATAATAATGCCTTGATGGTTGTCACATATAATAGTGCCTAAATTATTATTGTCTAAAATAACAATGCCTATATGGTTGTTAGAGATAACAGTGCCAGGATGCTTGTCATATATAACAATGCCTGGATGGTTATCATATATAACAATGCCTGGATGGTTGTCATGTTTAACAGTGCCTGGATAGTTTCATATTTAACAATATCTGGATGGTTGTAATATATAGCAATGCCTGGATGGTCGTCATATATAACAATGCCTGGATGGTTGTCATATAAAAAGTGTTTGGATGGTTGTCTTATAAAACAGTGCCTGGATGGTTGTCATATATAAACATGCCTGAATGGTTGTCATATAAAACAATGCCTGGATGGTTGTCATATATAACAATGTTTGGATGGTTGTCATATAGTACTGTGCCTGGATTGTTGTCATATATAACAATGTCTGGATGGTTGTAATATATAACAATGCATGGATGGTTGTCATATATAACAGTGCCTGGATGGTTGACATATATAACAATGTCTGGATGGTTGTTATATATAACAATGCCTGGATGGTTGTAATAATAATCAGTTGCTGGATTGTTATCTTATAACACACAATTCCTGGATGGTTGTCATATATAGTAGTGACAGGATGGTTGGCATATTTAACAGTGCCTGGATGGTTGTCATATATAACAGTGCCTGGATGGTTGTTATATATAACATAGCCTGGATGGTTGTCATATATATATATGCCTGAATCGGTGTCATATATAACAATTCCTGGATTGTTGCCAGATACAACAGTGCCTGGTTGGTTGTTATATATAACAATGCCTGGATAGTTGTCAAATATATCAGTGCCTGCATGTTGTCATATATAACATAGCCTGGATAGTTGTCATATATAACAGTGCCTGGATGGTTGACATATATAACAGTGCCTGAATGGTTAATATATATAACATTGCCTGGATGGTTGTCATACATAACAATGCCTGGATGGATGTAAAATATATCAATGCCTGGATGGTTGTCATATATAACAATGTTTTGATGGTTGTCATATAATACAGTGCCTGAATGGTTGACATATATAACAATGTCTGAATGGTTGTCATATATAACATAGCCTGGATGGTTGACATATATAACAATGTCTTAAGGGTTGTCTTATATAACATAGCCTGGATGGTTAACATATATAACAGTGCCTGGTTGGTTGTTATATATAACAGTGCCTGGATGGTTGACATATATAACAATGTCTGAATGGTTGTCATATATAACATAGCCTGGATTGTTGCCAGATATAACAGTGCCTGGTTGGTTGATATATATATATAACAATGCCTGGATGGTTGTCATATATATCAGTGTCTGGATTGTTGTCATATAACACAAAATTCCTGGATGGTTGTTATATATACTAGTGACAGGATGGTTGTCATATATAACAGTGCCTGGATGGTTGTCATATTTAACAGTGCCTGGATGTTTGTCATATATTAGTGTGCCTGGATGGTTGACATAAATAACAATGTCTGGTTGTCACATATAACATAGCCTAGATGGTTGTCATATATAACAGTGCCTGGATGGTTGACATATATTACAATGTCTGGATGGTTGTTATATAAAACAATGCCATGATGGTTGTCATATATATCAGTGTCTGGATTGTTGTCATTTAACACACAATTCCTGAATGGTTGTCATATATACTAGTGAGAGGATGGTTGTCATATATAACAGTGCCTGGATGGTTGTCATATATAACTGTGCCTGGATGATTGTTATATATGACAAAGACTGGATGGTTGTCATATATATCAATGCCTGGATGGTTTTCATATTAAAAGTGCCTGAATGTTTGTTATATATAACATTGCCTGGATGGTTGACATATATAATAATGTCTGGATGGTTGTCATATAAACAATGCATGGATAATTGTCATATATAACAATGCCTGGATGGTTGTCATATGTAACAATTCCTGGATGGTTATCATATATACCAATGCCTGGATAGTTGTCATATATAACAATGTTTGGATGGTTGTCATATATTAGTGTGCCTGGATGTTTGTCAAATATAACAATGCCTGGCTGATTGATATATATCAGTGCCTGCATGGTTGTCATATATAACAGTGCCTGGATATTTGTCTGACATAACAGTGACTGGATGGTTGTAATATATAACATTGTCTGGATGGTTGTCATGTATAACAATGCCTGAATGGTTGTCATATATAACAATGCCTGGATGGTTGTCATATATAACAATGCCTGGATGGTTGTCATATATAACAGTGCGTGGATGTTTGTCATATAAAACAATACCTGGATGCTTGCCATTTATAACAATGCCTTAATGGTTGTCATATATAAAAATGCTTGGATGGTTGTTATTTTTTAATGCCTGGTTGGTTGTCATATATAACAATGTTTGGGTGATTGTCATATTATAATGTGCCTCGAAGGTTGTCATATATAACAATGCCTGGATGGTTGTCATATATAACAATGCCATGATGGTTGTCATATATAACAGTGCCTGGATGGTTGTCATATATAACTAATGCCTAGATGGTTGTCATATATAACAATGCCTGGATGGTTGTCATATATAACCTTGCCTAAATGGTTGTTGTATATAAAAATGCCTGAATGGTTGTCAGATATAACAGTGCCTGGATGGTTGTCATATATAACAGTGCCTGAATAGTTGTTATATATAACAGTGCCTGGATGGTTGTCATATAGAACAATGCCTGCATGGTTGTCATATTTAACAATGCCTGGATCGGTGTCATATATATAACAATTACTGGATCATTGCCAGATATAACAGTGCATGGTTAGTAGTTATATATATAACAATGCCTGGATGGTTGTCAAATATATCAGTGTCTGCATGGTTGTCATATATAACATAGCCAGGATAGTTGTCATATATAACAGTGCCTCGATGTTTGACAAAAAAAACAATGTCTGGGTGGTTGTTATATATAACAATGCCTGGATGGTTGTCATTTATATCAGTGTCTGGATTGTTGTCATATAACACACAATTCCTGGATGGTTGTCATATATGCTAGTGACAGGATGGTTGTCATATATAACAGTGCCTGGATGGTTGTCATATATAACAGTGCCTGGATGATTGTCATTTATACCAATGCCTTAATGGTTGTCATATATAAAAATGCATGGATGGTTGTTATATATAATGCCTGGTTGGTTGTCATATATAACAATGTTTGGGTGGTTGTCATAAATAATAGTGTCTATATATAGACGTCATATATAACATGGCCTGGATGGTTGTCATATATAACAGTGACGTTGATTGTTGTCATATACAACAGTGCCTGGATGTTGTCATATATAACAGTGCCTGGAAATTTGTTATAAATAAAAATGCCGGGATGGATGTCATATAAAACAATTCCTGGATTGTTGTCATATATAACAGTGCCTGAATGGTTGTTATATATAACAATGCCTTGATGGTTGTTATATATAACAATGCCTGTATGGTTGTCATATATAACCTTGCCTAAATGGTTGTCATATATAAAAATGCCTGAATGGTTGTCAAATATAACAGTGCTTGGATGGTTGTCATATATGACTATGCCTGTGTGGTATTCATATTTAACAGGGCCTGGATGGTTGTCATATATAATAATGCCTGGATGGTTGTTATATATAACAGTGCCGGGATGGTTGTCATATAAAACAATGCCCAGATTGTTGTCATATATAACAGTGCCTGAATGGTTGTTATATATAACTGTACCTGGATGGTTGTCATATATAACAATGCCTGGATGGATGTCACATATAACAAGGGTTTGTTCGTTGTCATATATAACAATGCCTATATGGTTGTCATATATAACAGTGCCTGGCAGGTTGTCATATATAAAATTGCCTGGATGGTTATCATATATACCAAATGCCAGGAATGTTGTCATATATTACAATTCCTGGATGGTTGTCGTATATAACGCTGCCTGTATGGTTGTCATGTATAACATTACCTGGGTTGTTGACATATAAAACAGTGCCTGGATGGTTGTTATATACAAAATGCCTGGATGGTTGTTATATATAATAATGCCTTGATGGTTGTCACATATAATAATGCCTAAATTATTATTGTCAAATATAACAGTGCCTATATGGTTGTTAGAGATAACAGTGCCAGGATGCTTGTCATATATAACAATGCCTGGATGACGTTCTATATACGTTTTGTTTAGTACGTGGTAGAAACGTTTGTTTACTAACATGATAGAAATGTTTGTTAAGTAACGTACGAGATAAGTATGTTTAGTAACGTGCTTGATACCTTTGTTAAGTAACATGCTAGATACGTTTGTTTACTAACATGCAAGATACGTTTGTTTAGTAACGTGCTATGTTCGTGTGTTTAAGAACGTGCTAGATACGTTTGGTTAGAAACGTGCTTTATATGTTTGTTAAATAACGTGCTAGATATGTTTGTTTACTAATGTGTTAGATATTTTTGTTTATCAAGGTGCTCGATACAGTTGTTTTGTACCGTGGTAGATGTGTTTGTTTAGTGATGTCCTAGATATGTTTGTTTAGTAACACGCTAGATATGTTTGTTAAGTTATGAGCTAGATACGTTTGTTTAGTAACTTGGTAGATAAGATTGTTTAGTAATGTGCATGTTACATTTGTTTAGTAACGTGGTAGATTCGTGTGTATACTAACTTGATAGATAAGTTTCTTTAGTAATGTGCAGGATACGTTTGTTTAATAACGTGCTAGATACGTTTGTTTAGTAACGTGCTATGTTCGTGCGTTTCAAAACCAGCTAGATACGTTTGTTTAGTAAATTGCTATGTTCGTGTTTTAAAGAACGTGCTAGTTATGTTTGTTTAGTGACGTGCTAGATAGTTTGTTTAGTAACTTTTGTTTAGTAATGTGCTAGATAAATATGTTTACTAACGTGCTAGATAGGTTTCTTTAGAAGCATGCTATATATGTTATTAAGTACCTTTCTTGATACGTTTTTTTAGCAACATGCTAGAAACGTTTGTTTATTAACGTGCAAGATACGTTTGTTTATTAACGTGCAAGAAACGTTTATTTATTAACGTGCTAGATACGTTAGTTTAGTAACTTGCTTGATACGTTTGTTTAGTAACGTGCTAGATACGTTTGTTAAGTAAATTGTTTGATAAGTTTGTTTAGTTACGTGCTTAATACATTTGTTTACGAACGTGCTATATACATTTGTTAAGTAAATTGCTGTATACGATTGTTTAGTAATGTGCTAGATAAGTTTGTTTAGTAACGTGCTAGATACGATTGTTAAGTAACGTGGCTGATACCTTTGTTTAGTAACTTACTAGATACGTTTGTTTAGTTACGTACTGGATACGATTGTTTAGTAATGTGCTAGTTACTTTTTTTACTAACATGGTAGATATATTTGTTTACTAACATGATAGATAAGTTTGTTTAGTAATGTGCTTGATACATTTGTTTAGTAACGTGCTAGATACGTTTGTTTAGTAACGTG
>PNEQ01087403.1:0-17343 GCA_003012365.1 Medauroidea extradentata | reverse complement strand
TGAAAATTAGACGTACGGAATGAAACTGTCTTGAGTATGAAACCTACGTCACTCTTCCGACAATTCGGAGTATCATGACAATTGCGGCTAACATAATACAAAATCTCACCCATGAAATATAGCTTGTTATAGATACATTTATTATCTACATTTACTTTATGAATGCATTTGTTGTCTTACACAAAACCAATAACACTCGCTCGGTACATAAACACACTACTCATTTCAGATATAAACTCTACAGTACTGCGTGGTTAGACCAGTGAGTAAAGACAGGTTTTACTCAATGGTTAGGCCTAATGTATCTCAGATGTATAGTAAAACCCACAACCGTTACACGCTTATCTACATGAAGGCATGATGGATGACATTCTGTCACGGTGCATACATACAAACGTAAATGCATGCTGCATGCCTGGAAAATTTAGCTACATGAACAATCTGTATTTTCCTTTTGACAGACCTCCGTTGGCTATATAATGGCAGACGTTTGTTTTTACACTTCGCTCTTCCCATTGTGGATCGTTTTCTGTTACACTATCGCACCGACAACATTCACACGTGGCCGCCGACTTCCTTGTAGTGTAGCTCAGATTACAGATGAGCCAGCGCAGATACTGCTCAAGGTCGCTCCTCAGATGATAACAGACGTGGCAACTACGCACGCCTGCTCCGCTTCCCCGCTCCCCTCAGGATGCGCGCGCACCACCCAGTACACAACCCATTACTCCGCTAATTTTTCATTTACGTAAAGACCTCTCACGCTTTTCCTAGATGAGATACAGTTACGCTACCACTGACTTATTTATGTGTTTCATCGTAACGGAATTCGCTATATAATATTTAACCCAATAAACTACATAGCCTGAAACGTGCAGCGATTTTAATATTTAAACTGTCGATTTAATACGTTTTTTTTAACGACAATAGTTTTTTCGTCTTATAGCGAGTTAGTCGTCTTCAAAATCTGTCTTACAATTCTTGTTTGAAAGTTAAATCATGAAAACTGAATGCGTAAAGCGACTTTCAATTTTACATTGAAATCCCTATCTCTCCCACACTGAACATAAGGATCGAGCCGGCCCTTAAGTTGAAGGGCTTGGAAACAGTGTTTTTTCATGAGCATGCTGTTTTACAGTGACAGACCGTCCTTTTCGGACATTGGTACAATGGGCACGTGTAAAAAATACGTATTTATGAACACACTGCAACGCATTTGAAGCTCGTGGCATGCGGCAATTATTAAGTCCATGCTCTCGTGTTTCAACTTTTTCAGCGATATTAATTTTTTTATGTCTAAACGAGAGCAGATATAAAAAATGTGTGTGGCGTTTTTGTTTAAAATCATCTTCTCCATGTTGGCTGATTTTTTTTTTATGTGGCGAATACAATGGTTTTAGCTAATTAGGAAATTAACGAAATTCTGATTAGTTGACTTATTTGTCGTAACCGTATAATTTCTTGTTTTGGAAAAATAATAGCTATAACGGCAAAAACTATTCTGCCAAACAGATTTTTGGTATCTGCTCTAGTTTAAGCTTAAAAAATAAATGACTATCGCAAAACCTGTACAAACAAGTGAGCATGGCCTTAAAAAACGGTGATCGTCATGCTCGAGTGGAAATCAATCGGCCAGCCGCAGGGGAAAATAAAAATAGTTGGGTAGACCAGAGTTGACCGGCGACTTCGCGAGGAGTACATAGGAGCTTACGTCGGGAATGCGAGAGGGAGGCTGTATCGGAGAAATAAGAGCTGGGGGAGAAGAGAAAAGGGCAGGCTGTAAAAGCTGGTGTGTCGGAGACAGATCGCTCACCCGGAAGGAAAGCAAACAGATGGCCAGTCACTAGGAGCTATAGCCAGCATCACCGATGTTCCGTCTAGAGTAAGAAGCCGGGAGCGCAAGAACAGAATGCTGCGACAGCGGTGAATTATACCGTCAGGTTTCTCCTTACGAATGGTTTTTTACGCAACTATTCCACATGTTCCACACTGAGCCAATGTAAGAAAAGAAAACACACTCCGGACGACTCCCAGTGGGACAAAACCAAATCTAGCGGGGAAAAATCATAGTTGAAAAGTTATATGGGCCATTGCAATTTCTTTAGCATAAGTGAAAGATTACTAATCTGAATACGTTATGACTGTCTTTGTCAGATAACAAGACACAAGCAGCTGAATACTTGTGGTTTTGTCAGCTTGACAATGGCGAAGTGCGTGTTGAACGAGTATCTGCGAGGTATTTCTGTCTGCGATAAAACTGCAAAGTAGAAGCTGATTATTGCGATCAGTGTCTTAAATACTTCCGTAAAGATATGTAGTTTTATTGTAGGTTCTATAGTAATACCATGAATTACATATTTTTTACTATTATGATACATCTATGTAGATCTGTGATAAAGTAATAATGAAGGTAAATGTTATTAATATTTACATAGAAATTTAAAAATGTATTTTTTGATCTGTATATTCACATTTTACATAGAGATAGTTTATAGGCCGGAGAGAGACACATACAAATTTTTACCCCGACAAAATGCACGGTTTGGATTTTTTTTCGGAGGTGGGGGACGCGCAAGGGGGCATAGGGGCAGAACGGAGTACCCAAAAAATATTTCGTGAAAGCAAGCTTTGGTAAGTGGGTTTGTGGACTCGTGAATGTTCCTGCAAAAAAAATATAAATGTTTTTTTTTTGGGGGGGGGGAGGGGCAGTAAAATACACAGATCCAATTTTTTAAAAATTTTTGTATAAATATAAAAAATATTTGCCAGCATTATTACGTAATCATAGGTGTGTTTGTGGGTGTGTGTGTGTTGGTGTCTGTCTGTCGTAATAGAAAAATGTTGTCCATGGTATTGTTTTATAACTTTATATACTACTACATACCTTTACGGAAGTATTTAAGACATTGATCATAAGAAACGGCTTCTTGTTTGCAGTTTATAGCAGACAAATACTTGCACGCTACTCATTCAACACGCACTGCGCCATTGTCAATATGACAAAACTATAAATATTCAGCTGCTTGTCTCTTGTTATGTGACAAAAGCAGTCGTAACATATTCAGATTAGTAATCTTTCACCTCTGCTTAACAAATTGCGAATGTATAAATGATGGCCTGTATAACATTTAAAAATGTTATTTTTCCCCGCTAGATTTGGTTTTTGTCCCACTGTGGGATGTTAGCGTTAAGGCCAAATGCTTTTTATACACTCTGTTTCGAAGTCCTCAAAAATTGCTAGGAAAGACCTTTTCAGACTGCCGTATAGTTAAAAATGTACTAACCGGATGTATGTGAAACTCAAAGAAACGTGCTATGAACTTTATTACAGGCTTTTCGCCCATAAAATGATATAATTACCTCTTAAAAGTCCCGTAGTGAAAATGGATCGGCGAGAATTTTGAACGTTAATTTCGCGCTTGGCGGGTTGTAGCATTGCGGCATTTGATGCGCGTTTGAAGGTCGCCCGAATAGCTCCGTCACTGCTGAACCTCTTAGCACGCAAAACTGCGCCGTATACCCATGCGTTAGAGGCTCAAATGTGACGGATCTGTCACACAGAACGCGGGCTACCGCGGCGGGCTGCGATCCAGCAGCAGCCCGCCGCGGGTAACTGTTTCATGGCGCCACACAACGCCACACAGGGCGCGGCTGACCCCCGCGATCAGTGCGGGAGTTGCTGTGGTGGATGGCTGTGGTATTTTTAATTGCGCTGACATTGACATTCGTCATGTCTAGTACCGACGAGGAAGAAGTTCTTGTGCTGTTGGCTATGTGTCGCAAATGGAAAAGAAGACAGTGCTGGGTACACGAAATAAATAAAAGAAGGGAAATATTCGGCGAATTTCACCGTCTGTGCATAGAACTAGAATCGCATGAAGATAGATTTTTAAAATATTTTCGCATGTCGTGAGAGTGTTTCGAGGAACTCCATTAACTAATAAAACTGAACATAACTAAATCGACAACAAATTGGAGAAGGCCAATAAGTTCAAAAGAAAGACTCGCCATTTGTTTGAGGTAACTGTTAACAGAAGTTTATTTGATTGTATGCAAAAAAACTTAGTGTCATGGAACAGAATGTATGTTTTTTAAATTAAAAATACACTTAAGTCATAGCAATGAAGATATAAGTCCTTTGCAAGAAGTATGCCGTCACATCTACATCAATCATAAACTTATAATAAAACATTGCGTACTAAAACATGTCACTCGACGTATAACATAGTCCAAAAAAAATCAAGCTATACCAATGTTCAAACGTAAAACAATGTTACAAAGTTACAAAATACACATGTAGACATATTTGACACAAACGTTTGTGTTACTTCTGAGGTCCGCTGTTTATATCTTGCAGAATGTGCTGTGTTTCTGTAAGTACGTATGTATGAATGTTCATAACTTAATGCCGACGAACTGTCAGAGAAGCTAGTGGGTCGGAACACATCATTATTATTCACGTAATCAACTACTGGCGATGATGTGGTGCCGGCATGCGTGTGACCTGCTGAATCTTGTACAATATACTCCTGGGAAGCTGTGCTAGACTTACGAGAAAGTGTTGAACTAGACGACGTAGCAAATGTTTGCTGTGCATCTAGCTCGCTAATTTCGGCCTCGGCAAATAATCGTGCAAATTCCAGTTTAAGCATTGCTTGTTTTCTTAGTGAGAAAGTTTTGAATGTTTGAGCGTAACTCAAAAACAAGTGATCTATACCATCAAGTCCATTTTTTTTTTTTTTTTTTTTTTTTTAAAGAAATCTATAACTTTGTCCAGATCATCCGTTTCTTTCTTCCTCTTCTGGACTTATGATGGCATCAATATTTCAGATGATGAAGAATTGCACTCTTCATCTGGATTTATTGTTGAGCATTCCGAATAACTTGAAGGCTCTGTAGGTGTCGAGGGTTGGATAGATGCTGTGGGTTCGGTTAGGTTTGCTATATCAGTCATCTGCGAGTCCTGTGATTCTGCAACATTGGAGATCGTTGGACGAGCTGCTAGAGTACAGTCCAAAAACGTCAAATGACTACTCCATGGCCACTTTTTGTATTTTGTACCTTGTCCTGTTGAACCTTTCGTGAACTTCTTGTACTTTATGTAAGAATCTCGCAAATTCTTCCATTTCTGTTTGGTCGTTTCAGCTGGAAAAAGAAACGCTAGGAAAACATCATAAAAATGTTTTTTCCAGGAGACAAATTACACTGTTTAAAATTTCCGTTAATTTACGGAAAATATTACGGAAATGTATCAATCGTATACACCTTATTTTGTAATGCAATAAAACAAAAGTCGTTCCACTACTTAAACGTATGTAAATGTGCGTGATAAAAATAAATATGCGAGTTTCCGTAAGTGAAGCTAGTTTTCTTCTGTAAATTTAGGGATAATTGTGGATAATTGTTACCGGCATTATTGTGCATATAACAATAACAATGGTTTTTAACAGTACAACCACATATTTGTAGAAGTTTTTTTACTAACCATTGTTTAATACTTTACAGTGATTTCGATAAGATTTCAGAGTAAATAATTTCGTAGACATAATGTAATATTTCCGTAAATTTACGGACACTGTAACCATAAATATAAAATACGGAAATGTCTGTAGTAAATATACACAATGGAACAATACATCACATTTCCATAAATGTAGGGACACTTGCACAGAAATAAATTGTAAATTTATGGGTTAAAGATTCTTGCATTGTGTTGTGTCAATCTTATATTTATTATACATGATACTGCTCATGGTATATCTTATGTGACGAGTCGTTAATTGTTTTCAATTCAAACAATTACAGTAGACACACAAGAAAATAACACACTGCGAAAAATAATTATATATGCTTTATACAATAACGAAAGCACTTTTAAAACCATTATTAAAAGAATGTATGTGTGCATTTATGTGTGTATTTCAACAATTGAACCGATAACACGGAACCAACAATTTATTGGTGTCCTTAACATTTGCTTTAGTTATCTTCGTACGTATTTCAACCATAATTAAACTATCATATTAATTTGTCTCATAACAATATAAACTTCACATGTTGTGGAAAGATAAGAATATTTGATATACAAGTAGATACTATGCAGGACTTTGAAAGTAGTCATGTTACCGTTATCCTTCATACTAAAATATTATACAATTAATAATAATTGTTACAGATATTTGGCAACAGGCGACAGCCACCAGACAATCGCTTTTTCTTTTCGAGTTGGCCGATCAACAGTGTCCACGATTGTGAAAGAAGTATGTGAAGAAATTTGGACTGTATTGCAACCACTCCAATTGCCTGCACCAACTGAAGATACATGGAAGAAATCTGAGGCGGGATTCAGAGAACTTTGGGGGTTTCCAAACTGCGTTGGAAGCATAGACGGGAAGCATGTGAAACTGAAATGCCCTCCTGGTAGTGGCTCAAATTATTTCTTTTACAAAAACTATTTTTCCATTGTTCACCTTGCCGTGGTCGATCCCTACTACACATTTGTGGTGGTTGATATTGGTAGCTACGGACGCCACAGCGATAGTGCTATTTTTGAGAATTCGGCCTTCTTTCAGAAGTACATTGTTGGGAAAACCTTTCTTACAACAAAACCACTGCCAGGTTCAAATGTTCCTGTTCCTCACGTGCTAATTGGTGATGAAGGTTTTGCTTTACAGACATTTTTAATCCGTCCTTTCCCGAAGGCTGCAGCCAACAATGACTCAAAGAAGAGAAAGTTTAATTCACAACTTAGTAGAGCACGGCGTGTGGTCGAAAATGCTTTCGGCATATTATCTCAAAGGTGGCGAGTGTTTCTCAGGCCTGTAGAAACTGATGTTAAAACCGCTACAAGTGTAATTAAAGCGACATGCTGTTTACACAACTACATCCCAGGAAGTACGGAAATGACTGGTTCTGAATTTCCTGATCACACAGAAGAACTCCTTCACCCATATCGCGCATTCTCAGACACGCAAGCCACGAATCGACGGTCAAGCACTGCTGCCTTCCAAATACGTGAACATTTTGTGGCCTATTACAATGAATGAGCTTTTGACAGGTAACCAAAAACAGAAACTAATCAGCTCATATTACAACTATTGGCTTTTTACGATAAAAATGGCTTTGCCTATATAACTAATTACGTAACCTTTTTTTTTATAGAATAAATCTTTCACTTACTTTTCTCGCCCAGTTCATCTGATATTGTTTTTTATGCATCAGTTTTTTTTAACAAGATTCTTGTATTCTGGATGACACATATCGTACAAGAATGTGTACTCCCGCACCTTTTCAATCAACCTTTCAGTATCCGACATTGCGCACTGCCCGCTCTGCCCGCCGCGGCAAATCTGTATTTTGTGACAACCTGCTCGCTCGCCGCCGCGATCCAAACTGGCCCGCCGCGGCAGCCCGCCCTCTGTGTGACCAGACCTTAAGGGTGACCTTGAAGCGCGCATCAAATGCCGCATCGGCGCAACGATTCGCGCACTGAACTAGCGTGTAAGATTCCCGCCGATCCATTTTTATAGGACTTTTGAGAGGCAACCATATAATTTTACTGCCGTAAGGCCTGCAACAATATTCACTGCACATTTCTGAGTTTCACACATCCGATTAGTACATTTTGAAGTATGTCAGTCTGTCTGAAAATGTCGTTGTTAGCCGTGTTGGAGGACTGAGAAACAGTGTTTTTAATAAGCATAGACTTTGGAGACGATGGTTTATCGCGGGAAAACTTGACTATTTGCTAGGCTTCAACGTACATTCAGCTTATGAAAAGATGACTGGCTTTCGCTTGTACGTGGAGCTGTTGCCCTATTTGACTGATCCAATAATAATCCCGCTGTTGTAATATTCAGTGCATGCTATTGGTCTGCAGACATCCACGTTATGTTAGTGTTTTCAAGGCTATGTTCACACAAAAATTTTTCGCGATATACCATCATCTATAAGCATGGTGTGTTAACAATTAGGCTACATTACGACCTTGTCCGAAGTGTGTGTGTGTTTTTTTTTAACAAGTCTGTTTTGCCTTGCACTTTTTAATTGAATATAAACATATAACACAGAAAAAAAAACTGTTTTGCAGTGGCTACAAAATGTTTTGTCCATGTGGACTCCACAAAATAATTTTGTAGTGGTTACAAACATTTTTGTAGACACTGCAAAACTTTGTTGGGAACAGCAAACATTTTTGTGGTCACTAAAAGTAAAATTTTGTAAGGTCCATTGTAACAAAATATTTTGTGGTGACTGATATGTTTTTTTTTAATGGCACCCTGAGCAACATTTGTACCGTTGTCGAAAGTTAATGTCTGAGAACGCAGCAAATTGTATTTTTTAAAACTAGTTTTCTAGTTGAAGTTATACTTTTATCACGAACAGCCTGTGCCCAGATTTGACAGATTTCTGAACCCGCGTGCAGATAGGCTTGTGAAAGTTCACATAAATGAGAATGAATGCTTGACAGACGAAAGAATGCGAAGGCCGGGTAATACAGGAGTACCTCAAGAAAATCCGCATGCAAACGACAACGTCCGCCACGTTTCCCTCATGCTTAAGGCAATGAACAAGGGAAGAGATATGGGCGACATAACTATCGGGCGTCAAATATTCAACCGTCTTTATGCGCGGAGCACTAAGTTGGCACGCTGAGTTTTTATAGGGAAAATTAAACGAAAAATTGTGCTTGAATGTTTGAATCACAGCCAGAAATACTAAATCCCAACTTAAATTGATCAACTAATAGACGAACACATTTTTTTTGCCACACAAATCGTGTATTATACATATATTATTTTATTATAGCACGAAAACTTTAATGTTACTATAATTTTTCTTTGTCGTTACATTTTGATGTGTAGTGTCTGTTAATTCTATTTGTGGATGTCTTAAACTTATTCCTGTTGTGCTTGTTTTGATATTGTAATTTATTTTGTGTTTTACTCTTGAATGCGCGTTAATGTATATAATGACGCATGTATGCGTATCCTTACGTACATGATGCTTTTCAGCAGGTTCTGAGATTTATTTAATTTAGGTTGTTACCTGACAAACATAAATCAGTATTCAAATTATTATTTCTGAGTAGAATAGAGAAATTTAGTACGTTTTTCCACGCAACCACATTTGTGTTGTATTGGAATGACAGTTTGTCTGAAAGAGTTATATTGAACTCTACAAATTCTTATTCGCGTTTATTGTGTATAAATATGTTAAAAAGAAAGGTTTTTCGCATTTACATTCAATAACGGATTCTTTTTATAATTCGTGTTATTATTTCGTAATATCTTTAAAAATATATCATTTGTCCGTATTTCTGAGTACCAAAACTTGATCATTGTAAATGAGCTACTCGTAATAATGAAGACGGGATTCCTTATGTACGTTCATTTCGTAAGCAGCTTATCGTTTTTATGTCTTTTTTTAGAAAATAATATTTCGCTAGATGAGTTGCTTCTTGTGATTTTTTCCTCAATTAAATGTCTTGAATGTTGTCCCACATGCCTTTGAATCCTTTCCTCGGCACCGATACGACGAAAGCTTTTGCGTAGCTGTGATACCTAGAGACAGGAAAAATTCGCGCGTTCGCTGACTTGTAGGCTAGCCTCCAATAATATATGGGCACTCAAGCAAATAACAGCTGTTCATTAGCTTCTCGCTGACACAGTGAAATGGACCCCATTTAGTTACATTGTTATTATTGGCTCATCGACTTCAAGGCGGCGTCAAATAAGTCAACGGCCAACTGTGAAATTAGCACGAACTTACAGTTCCTGGAATCCTAGATTGTGCCTGAAAGGAAACGCGAATTTTTTAAGTCTCTAGTGATATCTCTTATATATAAAATTATCGTGTCACAGTGTTTGTTTCCATACTCCTCCGAAACGGCTTAACCGATTTCAATGAAATTTTGTATATACGTTCGGTAGGTCTGTGAATAGGTTTTTATCTATTTTTTACACTCCTAAGTGCTATTGTTTAGTAAATATTTTTAATTTAATAATTTTAGAACCCGGTCTATAACTATGTAAGTGATAATTGATCAGTTATCTCCACGAGCTGATACCAGTCTATCCCCACTAGGTGTCGCTGCTCTATTATTATTGTTGTTTATTAATTTCATTATTATTAGACCTCTTCCACTTATATACCACTTCCTTACACACTTGCAATAAGTTATTTATGTGACATGTGACAAAACAACGTTTGTGGGGGCAGCTGGTGTGTGTGTGTGTGTGTGTGTGTGTGTGTGTGTGTATATATATATATATATATATATATATATATATATATATATATATATATATATGTGTGTGTGTATATATACACATCACAATATATACACACACAGGGTGTCCAGAAGCAAATTCAGCATAATAAGCACAACACGCGAGAATCTTGTGCTAAATTGGAGACGAAAATATAAGTGGCAAAATTTTACACGATGACATTATACATGCACAGTGTGACTACATAGCACTGTTGTTAGTCCACTCTTGCGCTCCGCAGATATCATACTAATCTTACTACTACTGTTCTGACCAGAATATTATGAGTGCAGGTTAATATCGAGCACTCCAAACATAATTCTACGTTTACATGACGTAACATACAACAAAATTATACCTGGACGTGGACACACCCAGGCTGACAGTTTAGTCGATATTATTAGTTTGCTAGCATTCTATTCGGACATAATACATATTTAGTTTGGAATTGTAACGGAAAAATTTTAAAATTAATTTAATCTGTATTTTTTGTTTGATTTGTTGGTTAATGTACAGTGTAGTTGAAAGACGAAAGACAGTACTTTAAGGGATGGAAATGATTTAATTGTTTGTAACCCTTGAGTTTTTTTAACGTATTTTTGTAGCGGCTTGTTTCAATGCCTTAGTGTGCACATCTGCAGTTATGCTTCATGGTCGGCGATTGTATGTAGTTTTAACCCTCGCGCGTCTTGCGGGATTTGCCGTAAGTCACAGATGTTGTATGTAGCAGTAGGTTTGTTCTGATTGGCACAAAGATACACTGCCGATAACCACGAAGTAAGGCTGCAGATGTCCATGTAAGGCGTGCGAATAAGTTGGTGCAAACAATCTTACCGCGAAAATCATGGGTCCCTATTTATTGTTCAGCCTGCATCTGGGTATTTACTATGGTTACAAGGACAGGACTGTCTTTCAGTTTATAGTAAACTTTCGCCTGTGGTGAGCGCTTATATAGCTCGTTCGGGATAAAGTGAGCACTAAAAATTTTACCTTACAAAAATATCACTAGCTGCTACTGCATGCAATTCAACATAAGCTATAGTTACCTTACTGCTTCTGTGATTGGCAGCGAAGTCAGGCAATATAGTTCCGTCTATTTTACTATTTAAATGGAAATATACTGAAACAAAATCAACAGAAATCCCATACTTGTATTTAATGTAATTAATTAACTTACTCTATCAAACCATACATGTTTCTATCGACTGTACAATTTATCTTGCATGCGCAAACAAGTGCCGTGCCTAGCGAGGTAAGATATTTCCCGTCGTTTGCCGTTACGCGCGGAAAGGTATGAACTGGTTGAAAATAGAACTTAAACAGGGCTTTTCTGAGTGCTCACTTTATCCTTAACCGTCTATAATAATGTGTAGGCCTACATCCGGCGGAACTCCCAATGTTAAATTTCTTATGTTTTAGTGGGTATACGCGTGGCGGAACAGAAGAATTTTTTAAAGTTCGAACAATGAAAAAAATGTTGTAATTTTCAAACACTTTTATAATATGTTTTAGAGCGTTACAAGCACTATGAACATAGTTAACATGACCTAAAATCATAATATTTCCAACACTACCATCTAACTTGTAGATATCCAAATTTAAATTTTTTTCTTACTGAACACAACAGGAGCAACAGTCTCGTTAACGAGAATGAACTTCCAACATATCAAGATCATTAACGTAATTAGTATTACCATTACTAATGCTTATATTTTTTTTATAAAAAGCAATATGCAAAATAGTACTACCACGTTTAGCCACTCACAAAAAAATGGTTTATTGGTGTACTTACATGACTTAGAACCACTTTTTAGCCGTTCTTTCTCGTGCTTACTTTGTGTATAGACTGTGCGCTGTAAATTAAAAGAAAAAATTGAACGCCTGGTCGAGTGTGTAGTAATAATAAAATAATATGTTGTGGTTTCGACATTCACTCTCAATACGGTGAAATCTACAGACTGTATTTTTTACTTACGCTGCTTAAAAAAAAAAAAAAAAAAAAACAGACAAGTGGTGGAACCATACAAATTTTTGAAAAAAAAAAAAAAAAACATGTTTTCAGAAGTGTTCACTTCATCATACATATAAATAGTATTCATTTGGTTCGGACATTAGTAATGTAATTTAAAACTAAATTTTTATTTTATTTTTTTTTAAATACTTTACGGGGAGGCAGAGAGGTTTTATGTATAGCTGTCACCGGAGGTATTAAATATACAATTTAAAACTATTTGTAAATTTAAAATTTCGAAGTACAGAAGTGTTATAACTTGGTATGGTTTAATAGTTTCTTATGCATAAATGTTAGAGAACTCACATCTATACAGATTTTATCATACTTGTATAATAACAACGCTCAACAGTTTCTCTATATTCAACCTGAAATATGGTAAGTATCCCATATTGTGTGTGGGTTAAAAACTTCCCATACTGTTCAAGAAGTTTTTACAGTGTTATGTATGACTGTCACACGCATCTCTTAGCTTGGTATGCGTTGTAATGCTACCCGTTAAGAAATTATAACACCTCTTGCAGAAACATGTCAAAACTCAACTACTTTTTAATTGTTCCATCAGCAGAATATTTACAGAATAAATAAAACATTGTAACTGTAACTGTGGTAAAAGTGGTGGCCATTATGAAAATCCGCAGTAAATTAATAAATGTCTACCCGTTACTCTGTACCATAACAATCAAAACTCGACTGTAGCTTGTCGACATCATAATTTTTTCCTGTTCAAATTCTGTGGGGCTAAAAAAGGAGAACTTAATGCTGTGTACTGATTGTCTATGAAGTCACTTTTCCAGAGCAAAAAAATAAAATTGTTATGAGCATAATATCATAATATTATATCTACCCACAATCTAATAGTTGATATTTTTGTTGATCGTTTCCTCGAAGAAGGGCTGTACGTTATTTGCGAAGAAAAAAAAGCATTGTGCGTTCTACCGTTATTACATTGCGGAGAGTAATTTAATGGGAAAATAATTTCATGACCATAACACCATTACAGGGTTATGTTGTCATATGAACCATAGATGTTGATTCAAACACCAAACATTGAACATATATCCAGCAATAGTTGCTGTCAAGAGATGTAACATTTCCCGAAATAAGTTTTTCCATGCTATGCCTTGTTTCTGGCGGAAAATTGGAAATAAACGTTTACCTTTCACACTAGTTATTAGACGACACGAGATAAACGCTTCTAATTTTCGCATGTGCGGAACACGTATTTTACACCAACATTTCTTACATTTCGATATTGTAAAATACAATGTAACTTGTGTGTGTGAGCTAATCAGCCCCACAAATCGCCATTTGTAAATAATTCTTCTGTCAAATTACACCTGCCATCAGATAAAAATAGATAGCCACTGCTGTCGTCATTTTTCCCCAACAAAAGGCAAAAAAAAAAAAAAAAAAACTTACTAGCCCACTAAGTGTACACTAAAAAAAAATTACAAAAATGTTTGTGTTCTGTTACAAATCCTTGTAAAAATGCTACTATTTTCTTTGTAAAACATTAGTTTGTAAATTTACGAAAATAAAGTTTGTAATACTACAAAGACATTCCATGTATTTATACAGTTCCCGCCCTAAACATGTTTTTTTTTGTAAAAATGATAAGGGTTTTCTTTGTATTTCAGCATACTTTTGTAAATGTACAAAAATTTTTGTTGTAAAATTATTTGTTTGTAAAGTTACAAGGACTTTCTTTGTAAGAAAAAACATAGAAAAAAAATTGTAGTTTACAAAATCACTGTTTCGCGGTAATTGCATGGTTAAACAAAATTACTTATTTTGTAGCGCATTTTTATGGAGTATAATGAATTTTCATAAATGAGTGCATACATTAAAATATAAAATAAAAATAATAAGGTTAACACTGAACTTCCTGTTAGTTGAAATAAACTATAATCAGATAGCGCCGAAGTGAGGGTGGTCGAGGAGAACTATGTGTAGTACCTATGTGCAGGGAGACAGGCTTGAATCAAGCGCCTGCATGAAACTCTTTTCTATTTTCAAAATAATTTAATGTAATATTTATTTAATGGTTATTTAATATATAATATGTTAGGTGTCATTATTAAACTAAAACGAGTATTTAAATTTAGTGTTTTCCTTGCTGCAAGTGTAACCGTTGCAATTTTAGAAACGTACATGTTGTATTTTTTACAAAGACAACCTTTGTGGTGTTACAATATATTTCTTTGAAAACTGAGTTTTCGAAGATTTCCTTTGTAACACTACAATTTTTTTTTACAGCGTGTGGTCTTTTAATGTAAATTTGCAAACTCAAGTTGTAAACATAATGTGTCTTACAGTTTTCCGTATTTTTATATAATCCTGGTTTGAGGTACTTCTTTCAGAGATCAATCATTTAACAATTTTTTTTTCCAAACCTGCACCGCTTGTAAATCCAACGGTTTCCACTGACGAGGCAGTAGCGACTTTTTGTTTAACCGGGTGTTCTGGTAGCTGGTGGTTGTCAGTACCACGGTCGTAGAAGAACAGGTCTGGACACTCGTCTATCTACTTAATGTATTTTGCTTGACCCCCTTATTGTTTGGCTATAGTTCGTCAAATTACCGAGAATGTCATACTTTTTGGCGCTGTAATCCGGGCGGTCGGACTCAAACTCCGACCACTATTTTCCATTGTTAACATTATAAAGTAAATAAAGATTTCCGGAGTCATGATTTTAAATTGTGAGCGAAGGAAGTATTTCATACATTGCAAAAAATACGTTTTGATAAATTGTTTATCTTTTAGTGGGAGGGAAGTGGGCGGAGTTTGAACCGACCGCCCTAACTGCAGTGCCATAAACGTATAGCATTATCGTGGACCTATTAACTACAGCCAAACAAGGGGGTCAAGTTTCTAGGCGAGTGTCCAGACCTGTTCTTCTACGATCGTGGTCAGTACATAGTCGTGACTAACTCCCTTATTTTACTGTTAAGAGGGACTATAAACCTGAATGCACCAATCTCTACAGAGTTGATTGATCTCAACACTGACTGTACATCGTAATTACACTAGCTTGTGATCTGTGCATGTAATGGACTAGGCAAATATGTTACATAACAATACCGGACACATATATTTTTTAGCATGGCGAAGAATGGGAATCATCCACCTAGTGAGAAATGAGTTTAACAATGTCATAGAATATCATGTGTGTAATGTTGTCTGTAGAATTTCGTATGTCATTTTTAGGGTGTCAAAGAAATGTACGCTTCAAAGAGATGCGAAACAAAGTCGTAAAAAAATAGCTAATCACGATCACTTCTCACTAGGATAGAAAACATGTTTCAATAATCAGATGGTGTGTTCGGCATTGTTGTATAGGCCTAAAGGTATTTGACTAGCTTTGAGACGATAGTGGTGTCTGTTTCGTGTTACGTTAGGCGTGTGTGTCAGAAATTATTTCAGTCGCTTGGGTCATTTTGTTAATTAGGGATAGTAACTGCTTACGTCGTTATAGTTAGGCATAATTATATACTTTTTACTATCTTGATTTGAGTTGTAAAGTTTTCCTTTCGCATAACGTTCAAGAAAGAGTATTGTTTTTGTCTTATAACACTGCAATAACGCCACATAACTTGGCTTTTACATGCTAAAGATTTAATTAAGTGAGTTATAGTTTCTGGCAAATTTAAATGCATACGTCCGAAAGAGGGACGTTTCCAAAACAACACCTTTTGAGTAATCATTCTTTAAATTATTTTGCTGTATCATTCATTATGGTTATACGTTAAAAATCTGCGTGGATTACTTTGGAATAATTTAGAACTGAATTGTTTAAAAATCAGTTTCAGAAAGAGAAATGTGTACGACTAAAGTGCATGTATAACGCAACAGTAAATATTAGATTTTAATTATAGTACCTACATTTCCTTACGTACAACCTTTATTCACGTTCTGACACAGCAGCTTGAAAAATACTGACGTGTTTTATGTATCGAAATAATCTAATGTGTTAATTTACGTATCAGAGAAACTTTCAATGTCATCATAAATCGCTCCCCCCCCCCCAAAAAAAAAACCCACCAGTGTCTACGAACCCTAATCGGGACTGGGAAGTTGATCGTCGTTAGCCACAGTATAAACGATTCGCCATAAAGTAAGCACTTTTGAAGCTCTACCTTATTCCTAGTTTATAGTTTCCTGCCGTATTTTGATTTATCAAATTAACCTAAGTGATAATTACTGTACTGAAAAGCTCAAATCTGGGATAGTAATAAATGCAACTTTTAATTATTATTGTATATGAGATGATCGCAAAAAAATGCTCACTTTGAACCACGTATGGTTCGTCTGGCAGGTCGCGCTTCTTGGACGAACCGACCTCGAGCTGCGCTGTCTTCGCCGCGCGACCAATCAGCGGGGCTGTACTGGTCATGGAGGTTGTGGTGAGGGTAAGGGGTGGGGAAAGTCGCGGTACGGCCATGTTCTCGCGGTTAATGGCCCGTGCTTGACCGCAGGATCGCCTAGACCCCTTCTCCGACGCATTAATACGACCTGATAGAGGTAGGCAGAAAGGGTTAGGGGGAGGGACTAATGTCTGAAACTTGCCGCGCCGATGTCGGGGTGCGGTAGGACCGGCCTGGACGTGAACCCGGGGCCCTCCCCCTGTTAAAGCCGCAATCGCGCGGGCTCCGCCTAATTAAGAGGCTGCGGTGGCGCCGTTGCCAGATTAAAACTTGGAGCGCCTCACCCTCCCGCTCTCTAATCCCCGACAACTTGACGCGGTAGTGTAATCTCCCGAGTTAACGCACGTTTCGTGATGGCTACGGGTTGGGAGGAGGTGGTTTTTCGGGGGAATGTAGGATAGGGCTGGGCTTCTACTGGGCTAGGGGACAACTTTGACTCTCGGCCACCGTGCCATACACCAACCTTTCACTCCCTTCTCATCCCCTTCCCGATATCCTCCTGGTGCTACTTACCCCGCCCACGAGATTATATTGGCGACGGGGAATTAAGCCGGTCTCGCGCGCCGCTCTGAAGGGAAGTGAAGTATCTGACCTAGAAGTTGGCGACACTGCGGCCGTGTTTCGCCCCAGCTTC